>BHDV01065687.1:37505-52112 GCA_005406045.1 Adoxophyes honmai
GAGCGAAGTCCGGCAACGTCGCGCTACTTCGCCCGACGTTGCGGGGACACGTGTCGCGGGACATTTGTCCCCTAGTGTATCCTTGACTTGATTAACATATTTTTGCTGGGGGTTTTAAAATTATCATACATACATTCACATTCAGCTTGTATTCTCAAATGGTGCAGGAGGAATACATTCAACGCTACGATAAAACTATGTCACATTTCGTTTCGTTGCCACTTCTAGCATATTTTATAGGTTTGTTTATAGGTAAAATGTATTTTACCTGTCACCTAAAATGTACCTTGACCTATTTTATTGATCAAAACTATCATTATGTTTATTTATACTTATTGAATGACGTAGAGTCAATAAAAAATAGGTATGTCTGTGTATTAAATATGTTATCTCAATTCTCACTTCATCAGCATTATGTCTACCACTAATAAATTACTTACGCCCCCTTTACAAATAAAAATGAACCACTTATTATGCCAGTTCAGCTATATATTTTGCGAAACCCTGAATCCGTGAAGTGCGAAGAGGACTCACCCACCTTAGGTTCCGTACAAATAATAAATATAAACTTTGAATGATGAATTTCGCTCACGATTGAATTACAAAAGTATAATTTACATATTTCTGCATACTTTAAGCCTCGGAGAAATTAGCACAGGAGTACACATCATTACCATGACTTTACAGTGACTAGTGCGCTAAGGATTTTTAGGTGGAGATACACAACGCCGGTACTGGTCACTTATGGAAGTAAAAATATTCATACAAATAGTTTACATTTACACTGTAACTTAGAGACTATGCTCATTGTCTCATGTTCATTATTCATCATTATTCTTAACCATTTTCTATCAGTTCCCTTAAAAAATCGATTAAATTAATAATGTGTATCTGTACGACATTTGGTTCAAACGCTCAAAAATTCACCTTTGTACTGTTAATCTTTTCGAACTAAATCTGTCATTTTCCACAGGGGACAAAGTACGCTCTACATACAATGCCCGCTAACATAAGCAAATTGCATTGACCGCAACACTTGCTTGAATTCCACGTACACACGTTCTTAGGCGTGTCATTCCGAATCATACACCTATGACAGAGGGCTAACACCTTATGACTTCTCTACTGTTTATTCCTCCGAGCCAACAGTATAAAACTACCTCGCTTTTCATTTGATCAATGAAAGTACCCTAGAAAAGATCTCTAAAAATTTGAAAATCATAAATTTGTGATTCAGGTACTTTTACGATTACAAAGATATTGATGCAGTTGGTGTCTTAGTCAATATATGAGGATAACGGTTACATTAATATTGTCCCTCAATTGTTATAGATAAACGTAGAGAACGTAACAGCAAAGATTCGCATTGATACTGAACACGAATGCTCTAGTGCGATTATTTCTAATACATGACAACCCTAATACAAATTATAAGACTAAAACAACCAACCATTTACCGCCGTCTGACTCGGTACGCCAACTCAGTACGAGAGCATTTGAAGTTCTATTTTTATAGGCAGAAGGTTAATAAACTTACTAGCCTTGAAACAGTTTCGAGACTTTTATGAGAGGTTATTGTCGTTAAGATAACTGTACTGTATTATAATTGCTAATGGCATCAGCAGACTTCGTAGTTAGAACCTCATTTTAGAGTGTGCCGTGTAATTGCAAAATTATTGATGAAAGAGGTGTAGTGGTGGCACGTTGCTAGCCTGTCGCCTAAAGCATACCTTAATCCATTTACTTGGTCGTCTCTTACGCCAACGACATCACTTCTGTCCTAAAAATACAACTTTGTGTTATTATTTTAGGTCAAATAACCAATATGTCTTTGTTTATTTATTTTTACTAAAATAAATAATTTAACGCATTAGATGATTCTGAATCACACTAATCTATACTAATATAATAAAGCTGAAGAGTTTGTTTGTTTGTTTGTTTGTTTGTTTGTTTGAACGCGCTAATCTCAGGACGAAGAAACAGTGGAAAATGTGGAAAAAACGGGGGAAAATTTTCACTATTCCACGCGGACGGAGTCGCGGGAACAGCTAGTAATTTATAAATGCGATAGTTTTTGAGTGTGTGTATGTTTGTATGTTTGTTACTTTTTCAGGCTCAAACGGCTGGACCAATGTCAACGAAATATGCAGAAGCCTATATTAACACCTAGAATACTTTTTATCACGAAAAAATTCATAGACATTTAGTTTTTGTATCAATAACAACTCGATCTGAATGTCCCAAGTACACCAATCATGCAATGTCACTATGACCTGTGCCGGCAAAGTCATGATAATTGTTTTCCTGAATAAGTCAAAAAAAGAACATTTTATCATTAGATAAAAAATAAATAAACATCTACCTATAACCATACATACTTGCACATCACACCTGTATTCCAAAATAGGGTAGGCAGAGCATACCAAACGCTAAATAGACGTAAACATGACTATTTCACGTAGCATAACCACTTCTAGCATATTTTTTAGGTTTTAAATTAAGAAGTACTAGTGACAGGGTGCTAGCCTGTCGCCTAAAACATAATTATGTAAACTTTTACAATGAACCTGTGCAGAGGTGTCAACCAAAACCAAATCCACGCGGCAAATGAGGAAAATGAAAGCTGAATGTTCGGTTGTTTATTACTGTTTAAAGTAAATTTCAATAGAACTACTAAATAAATGAGATAGTTAATTATATTGAAATTTAAATTCAATAATTTGCACCCTGAAAAGTTCATCCTGAAAGTGCAAAAAATTATCAATTTATTTTTACAATCGTACAGAACTAACGTAGCGTAAAGGACAACGCCATAGTTTTATTCTTGACGTGCAATCGATAATACGCGCTAAATCGCAACCCCAAGGTTAAAACAAGCGATTTAAATTCACAAAGATTATACCAATTAATCATGGTTTATATCGAGTTTGTTGTATTTTCCGAAACTAATGTGATTTCCGACATGAATCTTAAAACCTTGATAATGAAAATTTAAACGATTTGCTCCGCCATTGGCTGCATTCCGATCTGTGAAATCGCAAACACGCTTTTAAAACGAATATTTACTTTCCGTATAGATAAACGAGAATAACTAGATTATCCTCGCAAATTCGTCAGCGTAAAAAAACTTAGAGAAAAAAAACTATTATTCACTCTAATTTGACACAGATACAGACACAATAGCACAAATTAAATAAATAAACTGTGTCGTGTTGGATTCAGAATGATGCCTCCATTTTTTCGGTGAATTTCATCAAAGGCTAAAGTAGGTAAAGTTGGGCCAGCATTGCCAGCAATCTGTCACTATTAGGTACATTTGGTAGAACGCGCAAAGGAAAAATTTCTTGCTCAGAACCACGATACCCTTTTGCAAATTAAAACGAAGTCGTAAAATATATTCAGTGTTTTGTAAAAATACAACATACTAATAGCGGAAACAAAAGTGGCCGAAACGGAAAAAATGTAGCCATTATTTACAGAACTTATTTTACAGTTCTATAAATTGTTTGGTCCGTTTTCGATTACCTAGGGTGACGGCACCAGTTATGGACGGTTTAAGCTGACAAGCACCAGTGATGGACACTTCATTCCTAATTTAAAGAATTAAGAGTTAAGAAGAATATTTAAGAGTTGTGAATTGATTGTTGTAAAACAAATGACTTTTCCTTAGTGGGTAGTAAATAAGAGTCATTGTCCATTACTGGTTCTTTGTCCATTACTGGTGACTTCACCCTTCTAATTACCTACATTAGCCATTACTTATCTTTTATATGGTGACTAGCTTTTGCCCGTGGCTTCGCACGCGTTAAATTCGGACTAACACAGAAGAGATTTCGGAATTATTATTAGGAAGCGCCCGCCAGAATAGCCAGCAGACATTAGATTTTTTCCTACTTTCTCGACACTTATCGTCATATTTTGGAAAATTCAAACAAAATCTTTATAAATTGTAGCCTATGTGCTATTCTGATGTATAAGCTACATTACTGTAAAGTTTCATGAAAATCCATTCAGTAGTTTTTGCGTGAAGGAGTAACAAACATCCATCCATCCATACATCCATCCATCCATACTCACAAACTTTCACGTTTATAATATTAGTAAGATAAGAAGTAAGATGGTTGTAAAAACGATCTTGAGATGGTTTTGCGATGGTGACTCAGTCCAAACGAAGTGAGTCTGACAGACAAAAATGTGACGTCGAAATGATACTCGTATCTAAAATTCTCATAGGCTTATCTGTAAACCGTGGATGGTGCCATATTTTTTTGATAAAATTGTACGTTATCTTTTAAAAGATAGCTACAGATAAAAAAAGTCAGAAAGGTTCCGTATCTGCTTAAATATGTGCTATTGCCAAGAAAATGCTTTTTGTTAACAAAAATACTTTTATGAGCAATCAATTGAACCAAACTTAAAAATAACACCCAAAAGAAGGTGGCGGGACAACTCGAATACTTTTCAAGGTGATTGGCAGATGCATACTCGGATACTCGAGTGAGGGAAGAGTGGCGGAAGAAAGGGGAAGCCACCAATGAGATATACTATAACGATACCAAAAAAATTTAACAAATTAGATGAAGATCTGTTGTCATTTTTGTTCCACAATTACACACACACTCTGCTGTTCAAGCGTGACAAGGAGGCCACAGAATTGTGTATATTAGTCTCCGAGGTTTTTTTTTAATAAACAGGCAAACAGACTTGTCTGATCATGTACGGGCACGAGGATTCATCTCAAGAGAGGAGAACGAACCCGATTACTCATAAAGGAAGCATTATCGAGATGGACGTTTAGTTTGATAAGAACACAGACTTTGTTTGTCCTTGCTTTATTGAGATAAGTAATCGTGCTTAGATTCAAGGTTCTGACCGGGGTAAATGTTATGGTCTTAGAAATAAATAACAACTGTAATAATAATAGACTACAAAGAGTATAAATTAAATAGAGGCAACACTTTTTTGCCAACGTCAGTTATTGCTTGATTATGGTAACAATTTCTTACAAAAATGTTTGTTCTAAATCCTAAATCAACGTACATTTACAACGCATAATGAAGTTAGTTGAGTAGTGGTATTTGGGTTGGGAGTGGGATTCTTTATCTTACATACCTATTATGAATTATTCATATAATAGATTGTCTTCGTTTCCATTTTATTTATTTTTGGTTAGTATGAAAAATAAGTCAATCCCTCTTTTGACTGGACAATAACACAGATTGGCAAACTTTATAACTATGGTAGCGGTTGTTTTTCAAATGAAAACGTTGAACCCAAAAAACAGCTATCTGTCTCATGGACATCTTAAGACGCAATACCTACTGCGTACTTGCAGTTCCAATACATTGATATTCGGAGATCTATTCAGATGTCACTTAACTAGTGTACTCATGTAATTTTACAGTCAATATTAAAACACTTTGTATTCTTAATGCAAAATCACGCTCACGTCGGAACACCTTCGACTGGCTGATTAACATACTAATACAGTCCCACACATTACAATGGGACTACTGACTACATTGGTATACAAAAAGTGTCCTTTACGTCATGTGACGTTCCGTTGCTATGTTGATCTGTTGTCACGTTTGTACTAATTAACTGCAAACAATTATTTTGTCCACCTTGCAACCTTACGATACGTGTGTATGAGAAGTGACTTTCACCTTCAAATATGTAAATCAACAAAGAAATTGGTTTAAAGATGAGATATTAACTCGCGAATTTAGAACCACAACGCTCTTTTCCACTAAGCTACCCTTAAGAGTCTGTACTTTGGATACCAGGCAATGGATGAACATTCTTAAATAAGTTGCTAGAATGAATAGGGTACTTATATTACATAACAGTCGATTATATTCGGCTTTTAGAGCATATTTAAGTGTAAAAATTTATGGAGTTTATGGTAAATCACCTTGTTAATGAAGAAATTAATAGTTGCTCATTAAGAGGATAGGAGTCGCACCACCTTCTCCATACAAACGTAGTCCCCTGTTTTCTCCGTGAATAATGACAGTAGAGCAACAATTTTTTTTACGTTATATTTGTATCTATTGTGGCTATGCCCACTATGATTTGCTTTTATCGATTTTCAATTATTTATTTATTTTTTTTTTTTTAGAATATCGATTAAAGCAAATAGGGGCATAGCCACAACAGATACAAATATAATGTAAAAAAAAATTTTGGAAAAACACGGAGAAAACAGGGGACTACGTTTGTATGGAGAAGTGATGCGACTCCTATCCTCTTAAGAATTTTTAATACTTTAGTAATGAAATTTATGACAACAAAAAACTGTTTACATGACAAAAAGAGTTTGCTATTTGCAATTTGAATTTGAGTTTCTTAGTTGGCAAATAGAAAAAAGACCTGCATCATTAATTACTACCAAAGGCAGGTAAAATATTGGTTTATAATTTATTAGCTCAATCAAGAATCGAGAACAAACTTGCGTGTTCTTCGCACAAATATTAGCCCCGACTGGGAATCGAACCAGGGACGCCAAGCTTCATAGTCAGGGTCTCTAACCACTGGGCTGGGCTAAATAAATTTGCGACAGCCGTTCACCTTATGACTCAAAGCAATTTAGGTTCCAGCAATTTAATGCTTTAAACGGTACAAATGAACAAATCACGACTATTGTCTTCACCCGTGATCAACAAACTCAAGGCTGTTTCATCAGCGGTGTGAATTGTACTAGATTTCGACACTGTCAAGTGATGTTGCTAAATTGAGCTTTCTAACATGGGTAAAGTGCCGCGGGTCTAAGCAAATGCTCAACTTTCCCTGAGCAACTGCTTTTTTTCCAAACGCAAAACTCTTATGGTACGCTCCAAGCCTTTACAAACGCTCTTACCTTACAAAAGTTCTTGCAAGCCAAGCCAAACAGCCTGTTCACACGCTTGCGTTTGTAGATGCTTGTGTACCCGATTTTATTTTTTGCATTTTTTTACTTTGTTTTCGAAATATTGATCTTTTTTTAGAGAGCGTGAGCGATCCTCATTATGTATCCGACATAATCTAAATGACAAATAATTTTAAACAAAAAAAAACCGACTTCAAATTAGCTATATCCTTAAAGGAAACTTGTTTATGTACATATTTACTAAAGATCAAGTAGGTATACGTAGCTCTCAGCAGATTCAAGGCTTTAGAAGGAATAGCTCTATGTGATTTAGAACCCTCTAAACTGTTAAGTAAACCCCACGATGAACGAGCATTAGCAGAAATGCAACACTTGAGAATCAGCAGGCTTGGCTAATTACTGAAACTATAATTTCCAGTCTGGAGGTGCATTCAGTATTGAAAAAAAATATCCTTTAACTCCTAAAAATTAAGGAGTTGACCTTTCATCATCAGCTCAATCCTTTTTTTTACTGCCAAACGTAAATACTGGTGTAGCTTTGAAAAATGTACTAAAAACACTACCTGTGCCTATAAAATTTGAGGGTTGCCCTCGATTTCCCTCATATTCCATCATCAGGTCAAGATATGCTGACAATCGGACTACCTGGAAACTATACCCTTTCAGACAAAAAAAGAATTTTCCAAATCGGTCCAGGCGTCTTCGAGTAATCAGCGAATACACATAAAAATACTCTCCACTTCTTCCGTGGATGTCGCAAGAGGCGACTAAGGACATAGGTTAAATTAAATTTTAGGCGACAGGCTATGAGGCTAGCAACCCGTCACTATTATACCTGCTAACTCAAAACCTACAAAAAATGTGCTAGAAGTGGCCACGAAGCGTGACATAGGCATGGTTTTGTCTATGTAGCGTTTTGTGTGCTCTGCCTACCCTATTTAAGAATACAGGCGTGATTGTATGTAGGTATGTAAGTATGTATGTAGGTATGTAAGTATGTACAAATGTAAGTTCGGATTAAAATTCCCGATGCCCGTTGATTATTTTTTTTATTTTAAGGATAATTCAAAAACTACTAGTTAGATCTTGATGAAATTAAAATGGGACCAATGGGAAGCCATTTGCTATCGAACACAAAAAGAACCATCGAAATCGGTCCACCCGTTTAGAAGTTCTGAGGTAACATACATAAAAAAAAAAAAAAAAAAAAAAAAAAAAAAAAAAATACAGCCGAATTGAATACCTCCTTTTTTGAAGTCGGTTAAAAATCAGATGAGTAGTTTGACAAAATTAGAAAAATAAAGACACTTTTAAACCAGGAGCATTTCAACTTACTTTTTTTGGTAGTCACACTATTTACACAGGTTAATTTTGCAATAAAAGTAAAATCATAGTTTTTCTGCAAAGGGCAGTTTCGCAATGCTTATCCGGCTATACTCTTTATCATACAAGTTTTGATTTCACACAAATATGCAAACATAGGGACAATGAAGCGAAATAAAAGTTTGTAAAAGAGAGCCAAGTGCAAATTTCAACAAAAAATACACTTTAAACTTAAAACAACAGCGCTATTGTCTATCTGACGCACCAAAAATCTACATCAATGTTTCAATTTCACAGCGATTTTTGGTTTCAACTGTCAAGTTAAAACGATGTAGTTTTTGATGCATTAGACAATAGCGCTGCTGGTTTACAAAAATCACTAAAAATAATCGCCCTCTATCTTTTAAATACAATGGTTGACACCTGCTTTTCACTTATATTTCAATTACAACTAGGTTATGTTGCTATTTTGTAACTACTTAGACATTTTTCATTACGTCTACATTATTGTATGTCATGGTAAAATCATTTTGTTTTAAAGTAAAATTACCGTATGCCAAGATTCTTGCGGTGAAGTCGTCTCACACAAAAGCCGAGCAAAAAATCCTCTTACGGCTCTTAAAATTTTGAATTTCGATTTCGAATAGACTGGAAACATCGGACGGTTAGTCCTTTACGTACGCAAAACACTGATCAGTGATCACCTACATCTGCACTTGTACATGTCATTGTCTGTCAACAATGAAACCAATCGCAACCCGACACCGACCTTGGGCCACCGCAGTCTCGGAAGCGCGCTCCGCTGCCCGCCGACAATGTCCTGATGAGACTTGGAATGTTTGTTTTGATACTAGCAACACTGCGTGGACTTGGCTCTATACACTGGAGGCGAGGCGCCGTTTTTTTTAATAAACTCGCCTAATGACTACGACAGCGAGCAATTTAACTTCAAGAACAGTGATCCGTGATCATCAATCATCGGAATTTTTAATTTTCACTAATTCTACTAGGTATAGTTCCATAATAGTTATTCATGACTGCTGTAAGACTATATACAGTTTACGAAACGTGTTTACTAACTAACACTGTACTCTGTCCGACAGTCTGTCGGTTTAGGTGCTTAACTAAATGTAAACAAACTTGATGTCAGATTTGACAGGTTAATAAAGTTTTTTTTACTATCCACATTTTATCGGATGTTAAAAATAGTTTAGCAAAGGAATCTTACCTAATGTTTATTGATCTGATGGACGTTAGTGTTCTAATTCCGATTGTTTCTTGTATACCTGAACTTAGGTACCAACAGAACTTTTTTGATTCTTTCTTTCCTCTGCTAACTACCTGAACATCCAATAAAATGTTTACTACCCTTTAACCTGTCAAATCTGACAACTGAAGTTTGTTCACATTTAGTTAAGTAGGCTAAACCGCCAGAGTATCTTATTTTTCCCTCGTATAATAATTTTGAAGAAAAATTTATTGCAAAGAACGGCTAAATTCCATAAACAAATGCGCATCGGCATCACGGGCTTGCGCCGCTAGCTGCGCCGATCGCGTGTTCTAAATTTGAAATCGTTTCTTTTCCTTTTTTGAATCATCATCTGTTTTAAAAGGTTCGAAATTTAATTGTGATCACAGTATTGATATCGATTTTATAATGTAATCGTTAAAATGCTAACTCAGAAAACATGTTTTCAACGTAGGCCATTTGCTTATTATATTGCGTCTGAACATTATAGTAGGCTTATTATGATTTTAATGTAGATAAACAAAATTATACATACATACATACATATCCTCACGCCTGTATTCCCGAGAGGGGTAGGTTGAGCACATGAATTCAAAAATCCAGTGCCACGTTTAGCGATCTCAGGCAACCAGATGATCAAACGTGATACTGCAGTGACAGGTTGCTAGCCCATTGCCCACAGTGGGCAACAAAATTTTAATATGTAAGTAATACATTTTTATACCACGATTATAATATTTGAAATCCCGATGATTGCCGAATATTGCCGAGCAGCAATAAGCACTGAAGTTACCTAATTAAATACGATATACGTACTTTGGCCGGCGCGGCGTTCACAGTTCACACTTACATGTTGGAGATAAATCACTAACGACTACCAAAACTTCAAATAGATTATTATGAATATTAATTGGAGCTAACAATGTCCATTGAGAAATCAGCACGTTGCTAATTTTACGTGAACTCGTGTCTAAAATGACGTCACGACCTTGTATTGACACAAATCGCGCTATGTGGGCCAACCATCGTTCGATGTGACGTCACACGACACCACTTCATGTCCGCGTGGTACGATTTTTTCTAGGGTTACCAGTAGACAGGAATTACCTTGACATGTGTGGTATTTTTGGAACTGTCAATATCATCCTTTTTAAAAAGCATGTGTGACTTTCTGTCTACATCAAAATGTATATTTTTCTACATTGTATTTTAGCATATTTTTATTTTATTTTAGCTACCTACTGAATAAATATTTTCAACGATAAATATAAAATCCAGAACAGACTTAACAATATTTATAAAACATAAATGTCACACCTGTTTTCCCAAAAACTATGTTTTTGGGAAAACTTACGAAACTACGAAAAGTTACGAAAATAAAAATGGATAACAAAGAAAAAATAAAAAGATAAATGGTCACGGAAAGCCGTGAAACTATAATGATGTTTTGTTAAACTCCTTTAAAAACAATTTATCATAGTCATCTACAGTACCTACACCTGTCACAACATTCACGGATGAAACGGACAGGTCTTAATCTAAACCCGACACCACGCGGAGAACAACTTATTTAAATATCTGTAATTTTCTGATTTATCTAGTTAGACAGTGCAGGTATATTCTATCTTGTACGGGACTTGACTCATAACAAATAGTCAAGTGCTGAGCCAGCTGTTTATGTCTGTTGTAAATCAAATGACAACACATCGCTCATTTATTCAAATAGAGAACTGTTCTGTTTTGTTTTAAACTTCACAAAAGCACTGGCAAGTTCTAAATTTAAGTAATTTCCCATTTCAAGTTTTTTTTTAATCAGTAATGTGCGTTCGACGACGGCGTAATGGCTGGTAACCCTACATAATATGTCAAATATCAACATCACGTAATTTTTTACACGCGCTTCTTTCAACCTGCTTTTCATTAGTCTATAAATTTTGCTGATATTTGCATGCACTGATGCTATATTTATATTTCTGTGACATGACATAGATATTTTCTTTTACTAACGCAGCATTTTTAATACATTTGTTTAAATATTGTGACGTATTAGACCTTGCAAGAAGTGAAAACGTTACATCATGTAAAACAGCTGATAACTAAAGTTGTAATTGTGTTGAAAGTTGGTATTAGCGGTGACTTCAAATTCTACTGAGCAAAATTGTGCTTTCGCATAAACATAACGCCTGTATTTTTAAACGGGGTAGGCAGATCCAACGATAAGTCACTTAGGCAAAACCATGACTATTTCAAGCGGTTGTAATAGTGACAGATTGCTAGTCCGTCGACTAATACATACCTTAATCTAATCTAAACATACCTTAGTCGTCTCTTACGACAACCACAGAAGAAATGGAGAGACGCTGTTCTAAACCCGAATATACACTTATTAAGAGCGTGCACACAAAACTCGGTGATTTTGATGTTTTCCCAATGCTTTAGAAAGCTATAAATCCTTAAGTTTTTAAAGAAAAACTACTGTAACATATAAATAAACTCTTTTTCTAGGGATTAACGGAAAAAAATATTTTATTAGCAACACAGATTTCTTTTACTTAGCCAATTTGTTGAAGGGTTTTCACAAAAATACGCGTCAGAGCTGTCTTTCACTTGAAAATTTTCCATTAAAATTTACCATAAACGATATAAACTTGTTATTATCTGATAGACAATATAGTCTACTGGGGATTAACGGATTAACATGAATCAAATTATTGGTTTTTATTATTCAAATATCATTTTACATAATTTGAAAGTTGAACCATTACTTTATTTTTTTTCTCATTGATTTTAATGTAATTACAAATGAAACAATTTTATTGTAAACTAGCTGTGCGCGCGACTCCGACCGCGTGGAATATTGACTTTGGGTAGTTTTCCCCGTTTTTTCCACATTTTGCAATGTTTCTTCGTTCCTGTTAGTCGCAGCGTGATGTTGTAGAGCCTAAAGCCTTCCTCGATAAATGGTCTATCCAACACAAAAATAATTTTTCAATTTGGACCAGTAGTTCCTGAGATTAGCGCGTTCAAACAAACAAACAAACAAACAAACAAACAAACAAACAAACTCTTCAGCTTTATAATATTATTAGTATATAGATTTACAGAATATGTTTAGTCTAACCATATTTTTTTCATGGCTAAATATGAGTTAATTTACATTTCACGATTTTTTAAACATTGGTCCAAAACCACTAAGGTCAGGTGGGGGAAGAGAAACGCAGGGATAAGAGGGCTCTACAGACCATAATCACTCATAACTCGACGAGTTATGGTCTGTGGTGCCTCTTACCCCTGCCCTGCCCCTGAATTTCTCTTCCCCCACCTGATCTTATATTACGTTCGTAAAAAATGTGTGCGCCCTCTTAAACCAAAAATGCATGCATACATACATAGGTACATACATATTCTCACGCCTGTATTACCATGAAGGGTAGGCAGAGCACATGAATTCAAAAATTCAGCGCCACGTTTAGCAATTTTATTGTAGCCAGATGGTAAAACGTGATATTGTAGTGACATGTTGCTAGCCCATCGCCTACAATATACTAACCCTTTCCCAGAGTCGACTCTTACGATACCCATGGGAAGAAAGGGGGAGGTGCTATTCTAACCCGGCACCACACGGGTAAAAATGCATGCATGCACGCCTTTATTCCCAAATAATACGATGAGCACACGAAACGCTTTAATTTTTTTTTAAATTTCAACATAGAGGAATAAGGTATAATAGTGATAGATTTTTAACAGATTCGTAGCTCTTTTTGTATCTGATAGGTCTGGGCATCCCAATAACCGTGAGTAGTTTTAGAATTATCCTTAAAGTATTGAAAATGTTACGGATAACTCTCGTTTTTTAATCGAGTTTAGCTCATGTTTCGGGCTAATTCGCAGTCCTTCGTCTAGGAGCCGCGGCGGCTGCTGCTGCCAAACGCGCACTGCGCGCCACCGCTCTCAGTCGCGCGAAGTGTTTTAATTTTATTTTACTATTGTGTTGTGTTAGTGATTCTGAGTATCAGGAATTGATTTCGTTACGGATTTCATTATCACCCTGTATAATATAGGTACATACATACATACATATTCTCACGCCTGTATTCCCAAGAGGGGTAGGCAGAGCACATGAACTTAAAAATCCAGTGCCACGTTTAGCAACTTCAGGGTGACAAGATGGTTAAACGTGATATTGCAGTGACAGGTTGCTAGCCCATCGCCCACAATACACTAACCCATTCCCAGAGTCGACTCTTACGACACCCACGGGAAGAAAGTGGAGGTGCTATTCTAACCCGGCACCACACGGTATATAATATAGGTACTTTTAAATTATAACCTTCAGCATAGTAGGATTAAGGGGTCAATTGACAGACCGACCGCTAATCAAGCGGCGAATTAACCCTCACGACTCATTCAATTACTCACTTAAGAGCTTGAAGCTGTAATTAAAAGAATTTAGAGTCTACTGCAATGTAAAGCCTTAGGAACTAAATGTAATGTAAATACAAAAGATATAAACACACTTACATACATCATCCCTGTATTCCTAAAAGGGGTAGGACACGATAATTAGACAAAACTATGACTATTTCACGTTTTGTTGCCACTTCTTGCACATTTTTAAACGGTTTTACTTAGCTTAAGGCCCAATCAGACGGTTCATTCGGATGAACGTTCATCCGAGTGATTGCTTCATTTTTCTAGTGAATCATTCGACAGTTTTGTTTCATTCCGTGTTCAGCCGTGTCATTTCGAGTGAATAGTACCGAATGAAAGGCGAAAATGAAAGAAAAATGAACCGTCTGATTGGGCCTTTACCCCGTTTGTTTTAGTCTTTATTCATTCTTTGTTGGTTCAAATTTAGAAATTGAAATTTCATCCTCTTTCCGTCAACTGATTAATCTGAAATTCGGTATGCGCTTTTAGTTGTGGTGACAATACAATAATATATCGTCGCCCCCGGGGAATAAAATGGTAATAGGAAAAAGTAAATTTTACAGGAAAAATAAAAAACCGATTTTACGCTATATCTTTAGTTCTACAAAGAATTCAACAACGAGTTATATATCAAATTAATGGAGATTTTAGGGGCGTGTGCATGTCATAATTCATTTATTTTTACCTATCTTAATTTATTTGTTATAAGCCGAAATATACATTACCGAAAATATGT
>BHDV01065687.1:52814-81488 GCA_005406045.1 Adoxophyes honmai
ATTGGAGTTATCGGGGACGGATTTTTTCTTGCGTGGTCTCTTGCATAAGACCTCGGTGTCTAATCTTACTATGGCAATAGCAACACTGTGGTCGTGTTTCGAATGTGCTAATTGGGAAAGTCAGTGTTGGATACGCGAAATTCCTACATTTGAACCGTTTGACTTTGGTACCGTTTGCATCGGTCAACCAGTTTTTGCCAGTGGTTGGATCTTTTATATCGTGGGAGTCTGTATGTTCCATTCCTTTAGCTGAATGCTTGTGTGTCTAGTTGCTTTGGCATTTGTAGCTGTGCTGTGTATTTAGTCTGACGTATAGAGAGCTTCATTTTCAGCGCTCTTTCCGTGCTGGGATGCATTGGGTCGCCTTTGCTTTCGATATGCCCTATTTCGGAAAGTCTGTGAGTGGTTTCGTTCTAAGTTGTTTGGTAGCGTGCAGATTTGTTGCGAGTGCATTTTTATTTTGACCGGAAGATCCATCAAAGTGGAGAGATGTATTCCTTTGATATACAACATATATAAAAATTATAGCAATGAAATGTAGCAGTGCTAATATGCCAAGAGAAATAGTAAGATATCTTTTTGTTCTGATGGATATTCTGGTAAAAGTGGGGGTGGATGCGTGTTCGCGTTGTATCTGCGTGCTGTTGAGTGGTTTGGAGTGGAAGTCGCTCGCTCACAGATTCTTTGAAGCGGGGCGTGGCGGGTGGCGTGGGTGGCACAGTGCATCCTGGCATGAAGAGAACGTTGGGGATGGGTTTTCTGTACGCTAAACCAGATATGCGGTGCGGTCACGGTTGCCAAAAAGGCTTGATACAGATGTTCGGTTCGGGGATTGAGGCGGACGGTTGCGGTATGGAGATCTGATTACTGGTGAGGGTTGGTTGACTGATGCTGTTGGTCCTAGTTGGTGCATCTGGGGTGTGATTGCGATGGTGCCATGTTAACATTAAGCGCCGGGGTTTCATGTGGGAGATCTCATGGGAGGAAATCTGTCCCTGATACTTCCAATCGATGTATGGAGTTAAGGCGGGCCTGTGCGAGCCCAATTCCTGTTTCTAGGGCTTTGCACGTCGATTTTTATGCATCTTTTTGGCACTCAAGCTGTGTCGAGGGGCTGTCACGACGTCTTCAGGTCCCTTATCTGTCAAGCTGACGACGTGGAAATTGTAAAAAAATACTAGATTTACGTTTAAAAACCTGATTCAACATGCCTTTGCAAAATCATAATTATTTTTATATATACTTCATAAATAACACCGTGATTCGAAAGATAAAGAATACGAGTATACCTAGCTGAGAAAACATAACATCTGACTTTGTACTGGTTCAGCATTTGTTTGAACTGCAATATTCTCAGTTTTACCAAACGGATTTTTTTATTCTTATTATCGATCGTATATCTTCGGGATCACTATCTGTAAATAAAAATAATAGTTTTATCCCCTTCACTACTCGTGACTGGATTAGGAATAATTTTCAAATAGTAATAGGTATGTAGATAGATACTAACCATCATCACTAGGTTCATTCCCCATTTTAAATATTCGTCTAACACGAGTACTGATTTAAAAAAAATTTTTTCTTATAAATTTTGTTGTCACTACAACAAGACTTGTCAGGAGCGCAAGACTTCATGATACTGTAAGGGATCATTTTGTATTAAAATATTGAGTTTTTGGTATAGTTTCATTGTGTTACCTAATTTAATTAATAGTTCAAATTAATGAAAAAAACATGACCGCCATACTTAACAACTTTTATTTTTTTCGTAAACGACTAATACGATTGTCAACTCTTTTTTTCTTTACGATAGTAATATGGTATCAATATGTTAAATATCATAAACAAATACTTTTTTTACAGTTACAAGCACTTACTCAAAGTGTTACTATAAAATTTCACCGGAATAAAATGGTAAAAGTCATTACGGAAAACTGCGAATCATTTCGTAACAGTCATAAGTATCGCAACCATACTTTACCGAATTTTGCTTCATAGTTTCGCTACTCTAATGCGTACTTACGGTATTATTGGCGAAAAAAATTGAGAAGAAATTTCCGAGGAATAAAAATTATTTATCGTATATCTTCGTCAAAACGGCCAGGAAAGATATGGAAAAAATTGACCAGATGCATTACGTTACGTAGAAGCCTAAAATGCAAAAACAATAAAACTATGGTAACATGCTATTACGATTTTATTCCCCGGGGGCGACGATATATTCATTGTCATTGTAAATTCAAAATGGCCGCCGCTACAAAATGGCGGATGAACTAATTCTTATCAACCCCATCAATATGGGTATCAATTGAAAGGTCTTTGCAAGGAGAATACAGTGCACTATATCATTTAAAAAAAAACTAAAAACTCGAAAAAAAAATTAAAAAAAAACTTTTAAGTAAAACGGTTTTATATACATTGATTAGACTAAAATAAAACCGTTTTACTTAAAAGTTGTTTTTTTTTTTTTTAATTTTTTGTAAGTTTTAAATTGGATGTTAACACGTTCGCGTCCGGCAGCATTTCACTGAGCCCTTAAGCTATGCCGGGCGAAATTATCGTGGTCAGGAGTACGAACAACATGGTCACAGATATGTGTCACTGGCATAGGAGTAAGAATTTTTTAGTCACAGACGTTGTGTCACCGGACGCGAACGTGTTAAGGTAGACAGGTTATTTCCTTAGTCGCGTCCTACGATATCCGCGGAAAAAATGGCGAGGTGTTATTCTGTACCCGACGCTACCATATTTGAAGTCTTTGTAAATCCGTTATGGTAAAATTATTTCCACCATTTAAAGCAATACGAATGGAAAGCGTGTATTCATACATTGTGTTCCGAACAAAACATTTTTAATGTATTCCTATCCAAATATTTGTGACATAAACGACAGCGTAGTTTGCAAAAGGTCATTTACTAAACTAATTTAAATAATAGTGCGCAATGACAACTCTGTTCTTTTTTTGGGGTTCCGTACCTAAATAGTGAAAACGGGACCCTAACTAAACTTTACTGGCCGTCCGTCCGTCTGTCCATCTGTCACCATGCTGTATCCCACGAACCTAGCTAGACAATAGTAATTTTCACAGATTATACCTATAACCAATAGCCGTGGTAGCCCAGCGGTTCGACCTATGGCCTCTGAAGCAGAGGGTCGTGGGTTCAAACCCCGGGCTCGCACCTCTGAATTTTTCGGAATTTATATGCGATATCGAATTTGATATTTATCACGAGCTTATTCGATGAAGGAAAACTTCGTGAGGAAACCTGCACACAGCAACGAAGTAATTCAACGTTGTTTGTGAAGTTCCCAATCCGCACTGGGCCCGCGTGGGAACTATAGCCCAAGCCCTCTCATACTGAGAGGAGGCCTGTGCCCTGCAGTGGGACGTATATTGGCTGATGATGATGATGATGAATGACAACTCTGTTCTTTTTTAGGGTTCCGCTCCCGAAGAGTGAAACGGGACCCTAACTAGACTTTGCTGCCCGTCCGTCCGTCCGTCTGTCACCAGGCTGTACCTATCCCTCAAACCGTGCTAGCTAGACAGTTGAAATTATCACAGATTATTATTTGTATTATAGCTATAACAACAAATAGGTACTAAAAATAAAGTAGAAGCATTATTTATGGGAGGCTCCCATACCAAGAATCGAGATTTTTTTTTGGTGTTTTCGGGTCGAATTTTATTGTCGGGTCGGGTTAAATTTTTACAGAATAAGAAGTAAAAGAATCAAAGGAAATGAAATAAAATAAGCATTTAAGGGGAGTTTTTATACAAGAAACATCGAGTGCGACTCGTTTTTAAACATAAAATTTCCTCAACTGTATCATCGGCAATTAATCGAAATTAAATTTACGCGTCTTTGTTACAGATTCTCTGACACAATCGTGACAACCAACTAAGATGGAGGTGAAAAAAGAGATTAACTTGGACTCTGTCCTGGAGAGCTTGGGCCCGTACGGCCGGTACAATCTCCTCAATTTCGTGCTACTACTTTTCCCAATACTACTCAGCGCGTTCTTCGAATGTGGCTTCATTTTTGAAGCGCAGCAACAATTCTACAGGTGAGTTCAAAGTGGTTTTGTAATTTTCAACACTATACCAGCACTGGTCGAAAAATGAGGCATTTCAAATTGAAAACTTGCGACTGTATTGCCTCGAAACAGGATTACATGCGGAAAGTCCACTCCCGAACTAAAGTCATGTTTAGGCATAATATTTATTTTGTCGCTTTCTAACTTTACCCTTATAAAAATGTGAGTAGATTCGTTGTGTTTCACTATGAATGAGCCTCGCAGTTGTTTTATGTTTAAAACATTACACAGATAAAACTGTTAGTACAATTCATTGAAGTGCACAAACGCTATAACCGTGACCATTTTACGTTACGTACCCACTCACTTTTTTTTTTTTACTTTTTACATACATACATACATACATATTCTCACGCCTGTAATCCTAAGAGGGGTAGACAGAGCATATGAATTCAAAAATCCAGCGCCACGTTTAGCAATGTCAGGGTAACCAGATAGTTAAACTTGATATTGCAGTGACAGGTTGCTAGCCCGTCGCCCACAATCCACTAACCCTTTCCCAGAGTCGACTCTTACGACACCCACGGGAAGAAAGGGGGAGGTGCTATTCTAACCCGGCACCACACGGGGTTACTTTTTATGTTAGAAAAAAAAAGTATAATAGTCACAGGTTGCGAATCTGTCTCCTAAAGTATACTTTAACATACTTCCTTAGTCGTCTTTTACGTCAAAAAAGAAAGAAAAACATATCGTGTATATAAACTTGAAATAAAGTAATAAATAACTCGCATTCCAATCGACCTACATACAGTTTCAAGGCGCCGAGTCATATAGGGACTAACAAACACCGTATGGCACCAAAGGCACTATATGTAGTCATAAATATTTACCAAAGGATTCTATTCTGAGAATCATTATAAGTTAGAACACGTATAAGGTCCATAGCCTTAGGATTATGAAGACTTAGTAGTCGATTGTAGTTTGAAATCACACGTGTCAAACCACAACTTTACCAATTTGTGTAGTTTTAGACGGCTACATAAAAAGTGTATTGCATGTTATATTGAAAACAGCGACCTATGGTTTAATATTATTTAAAAAAAAAACATAACCGTCTCGCCTTATTCCCTGCGGGGTAGGCAGACACAACAGAGCGTCTAGTGTGTTCATTTCGATGGTGCAGTCGTTAACGAATTCGTTTGCGAGTTATCGCAAAATTGTATGGAAAGCGAGACAGCGCCGCCAGCGGAACGTTTGCACAACTGCCACGGTCGACAAGTCTCCATACATTCCGCGACAACTCGCAAACGAATTCGTTAACGACTGCTACATCGAAATGAACACACTAGACGTACTGAGCGCCATTCGCTTCTGTTCTGACATACTTCTCTCGCCTCACTCACATTCATCACTCTCGTCATACACGCTCGACGGTTTCGGGTACTCCTAAATTACTTGTGATCGATTTAACCAAAAGTGAACGTAAATTAAATTATACGAAAAAAATATTTATTTGCCAGTAAAAGTGACTTATTCCAATACTAAATTATGTTCTCCATTTCTTGCATGGATGTCGTAAAAGGCGACTAAGGAAATAGGTTAAATTTTAGGCAACAGGCTAGCAACCTGTCTCTATTCTACCTTCCGACTTAAGACAAAAAAAAGCAAGAAGTGGCCACGAATCGTGAAATGGCCATGGTTTTGTCAATGTAGCGTTTTGTGTGCGCTGCCTACCCCATTTAGGAATACAGACGTGATGTATGTATGTATGTATGTATCTTTTTGCGTCGGGTTTTAAAGCAGTTGACAATGTCCTGTCCCCGTGGGGTCAATGTATTTCAATGTCATTCTGCACTGAGACAAACAAAACAAATATAAAAATACTAACCATGTGCGTATGAGCGATAAGGATTCTACTTATCACTTTATCTTATCCTATAAAAAGTGGAGTTGATAACAGGCCATAGAATCTCTGGTTTGACCGATATTTTTTGAGCGACGCCTGTTTATATATTTTAACAATAACACTTTAATGTGGCATTTAAAAATAATCTACTTGCAAACAGTTGACACACGTTTCACAGTCAAGACTATTTCACGCTTCATACCCAATTTTAGCATCTTTTTGGGTATAAAACGACCGTGAGACTCACTTATAGTGAACTAGCTTTCAGCCCGCGGCTTCGCCCGCGTGGAACTCGGTTATATTGCGGTATAAAGCACAACTATAAGAAAACTTCTCGTTTCAAACGACACACAGCGCCATCGATCTATCATCTATCGATCGATATCGATCTATCAAGCAAACTATTTTTTTTTCCCTCGGGAACATCAATTTTTTCCGGGATAAAAAGTACCCTATTATTTAATCCGGACTTCTATTTTTATGTCTGCAATATTTCAAAGCAATCGGTTCAGTAGTTACGGCGTGAGAGCGGAACAAACAAACAAACAAACAAACAAGCAAACAAACAAACAAACTCACTTTCTGACATATAATATTAGTAAGGAAGTAAGGATTAAAACGGATAATAATATGTATAGGTACACACAATCTTTCAATTTCACACCAAGTTTTAAATTGGCAGGTATAATAGTGACAGGTTGCTAGAGATGTTATTCTAAACCCGACACCACTCGGAATACCGACACCATCCTGTATTACAATAAATTCTCGTAAATAGGGTATAGGGCAAGTAACAAAGTATGACAGTAAATGCACTTAGGCGCAGCGCAGACGACAGAATGTTTGTGCAATCGAGTCTGCGGCGCACAGAAACTCTTCGTGAATTGTATGCATTGTGCGTCGGATTTTTTGGGGCGTCGTGTGCGTTACCGCATATAATTCCTCCATAGGTTCTATTTTTAACCGACTTCAAAAAAAGGAGGAGGTTCTCAATTCGACCTAATTTTTTTTTGTGTATGTTACTCGATATCTCGGAGGCCTGTGAACCGATTTTCAAAAAAATTTTTTTAATCGAAAGGGTATAACTCGAAATTGGTCCCATTGGCTCGAAACCAGGATCTGATGATGGAATCTTGGAGAAATCGAGGGAACTCTACAAATTTTATATGGAGGTGTACGGCGTTTTCGGTAATTTGTTGATGAAATCAAGAATTTACATTCAGTAAACAGAATACTTTCAAAATATTGCTAATTTGAAGTCGTTTTTTTTTTGTTTAAAATTATCACAGACTAAAAAGTCTGTCGTCTGCGCAGGGCCTAATGAAGATTACTGACCCTTGATAAAGAAGTGAATGGAGTCTATTCATTTTATTATCTAAATTCTGTAACATGCTAGTAATTACATAAAATGACTCATCATGCACTGATAGGTACTTTATATAATTTACTTTATAAAATAGCTCAGACTCGTAAATAATTATAATACTTAGGGTCAGCGCAGACGACAGACTTTTGTGCGATCGAGTCTGCGGAGCAATAAAAACTCTGAATGGAAACTGTCAGCGCGCCATTCAGAGATTTTATTGCTCCGCAGACTCGATCGCACAAAAGTCTGTCGTCTGCGCAGCGCCTTTTCATTGTGCAATCACATAGTTATTTCATACAAAACTGTTTCCAATGTCAAAATTTTTTGAAGTAGGAATAAAGTAGCTGCTTTATTGAATTTAACTAACTTTTAGACTGTTGTGTCGCACTGTACTTAAATGAGTATGATATGAGCAAACTTACCAAATGACAAGTATCTCGCCTGACTGAAATGACAAGTAGCTTGCCTGTGTGGTGTCAGGTTAGAATAACACCTCTCCATTTCTTCCGTATGTCGCGGTTTTAGGTATGCTTTAGGTGACAGGCTAGTAACTTTTCACTATTATAGGTACTTTCATCTTTTTTCAACCCTAAAATTTATGCTAGAAATGGGGAATACAGGCGTGATTGTATATATATTATGTATGTAAATCTCTCACGCGTCTCTACTCGCGCCTTGCTTTCCTAAGCTACAATGGACAAACAATCTGACTCTTCAAAAGGACCCCTTTTGCCAATTTGGTTCAACTTTAAAAAAAACTTTTTTCACCGCAGATGCGAAGTTCCAGGCTGCGAAGAAAGGTTCAACGACACCTCCTGGATGGCATACGCCATCCCCACAGACCATGACAAGAACCAGTCAGAGTCCTGCGAACGGTACGCGCCAATTGGTGAAACCCTGGAGTGTTCTGCTGCTGAATTCTCTACCAACAAGACTATCAAATGCGAAAAATTCGTCTATGAAATTGACAAGTCGTTCGTGCAAGAGGTATGTATTAATAAAGATGTGGATGTCGACTGGGATTCTAATTAGTTCGTTAGTTAGTGGAAAAATATGAAACACGTGTTTTTTGGTTTATTAATTAATTAAACATGGACTAAGGTATGTCATTAAACTTCCAGAGTGGGGCTTGTGACGTCACGCACTGGTAAAAATTGTACTACTTAGTAACGTCGCTCGAAACTTTTAAGCTCTGTATTCTCGTCAATTTTTGTTTTTCAAATAAAAATAAAAAAAACACGTGTTTAATATTTTTTGGTTGCCTATCTGATGGACTAAATAGTTTTTTTATTCCGCTACCCAATTGAACTGACTAACCTAACCTTAAAGTAACCTAAAGTAACCTAGAAGTTGACCTGAGTCATAATCTTCTCTTTTATACATTGACTTAGGTATATTTTAGATATAAATCCTATACTTTGGGTATACGAAAATATTAATCAAAATATCCGAGTATACTAAAATCCTCAAATACCTAAAACTTGGGACAAAAAGTTCCTTCCTTCCCATAAAAAATCTGCTATTATCGGGGATTGAATTCAAGGCTATCAAAGCTATCAGACCTTCCAACACAAATACTTATTAACTTTATTCATCTAAGATTTTTAACGGTCGGTTCCAATATTCATGATCTTACCCCTACTATATAAAAAAATGCCAAGTTTGATGCCGAGGCCTGTACTAAACCATCAATAGATAGAGTATAGGGACGAGCCAACCATTATTAACCATCTCCCTCTTCAGTTCGACCTAGGCTGCCAAGAGTGGAAGCGTGCGTTGGTCGGCACGATCCACAATTCAGGCATGTTCGCAGCCATGCTCTTTACCGGGGCCATCTCAGACCGGTACGGAAGAAAAATTGCCGTCGGTCTCGCCTCAGTCGCTTCGTTCGTCTTCGGCATTCTTCGGGCTTTTTCGCCGAACTACACCATGTACGTCATCATGCACTTCTTTGAAGCTGGCTTTGGCGGCGGACTGTACCCGTCAGCTTATGTCCTGAGTGAGTATACTTTGATTTGATTGTAGAGCTGGAAGTGAGACGAGGAAGGAGAGGACCTCTGGAAAGTAGTTTAAACAGATGTTTAGTTTTATCATTATCATTTGTGCTTTAACTTTTAAAACTAAATCTCTGCGAAAACGTATAAACTTTGAAAGTATTTATATATATCTGTATTTTTGCCATAAGTACTATTATTATAAATGTTGACATTTCGTGGACGTATGTTTCCAACATTCTTGGTGCAATAACCAGAGCAGTCACTGTTTTTAATATGCTTGACTTTTAAAATTATGTTGATACTGAGAACCTTAGCGCTGCACCAAAAATGCGGGAAAAAGTACAATCATTGGTCATAATATGAAACATTTTCTTTGACTACATACAGCAATTAACTTCTATAAACACACATGATATCCTGTTAAACAAACAACTTGGCTAATTAATACGCCATTCAGTCTAAAAATAGACCCAATTACTCGTAAATTCGCACCTATTCAATTCAAATTTGTCCGCAGTTGTCGAGCTGGTTGGCCTTAAGCAGCGAGTCATTGTCTCCGCTATGTGCAACATGGCGTTTGTCATCGGTGTCGTCTTGCTGGCCATCCTCGCCTGGTTCGTCGACAACTGGAGAACATACATCTTCATCTTGTATTCACCAGCCATAATCGTCGCATTCTACGTCTGGTTCATGAACGAAAGCGCTCGCTGGCTCCTCAGCAAAGGAAGAAGAGAAGAAGCAGTGAGGATATTAAAATCAGCAGCAAAAATCAACAGATTGGATCCTAGAAAGCTAGAACTAGACAACCTTGGCGATCCGCTGTTAAAACCAGAGAATCAAACAGTGGATAAGAAGTCGCAGTTCTCCAAAGCGATACGTTCAAGTATCATATGGAAGCGTTTGCTGATCTGCTCGTTTTTGTGGATGACATGCTCGCTGGTGTATTACGGGTTGTCGATTAATTCCGTGTCGTTGAGTTCGAATAAGTATTTGAGTTTTATGTTGGTGACTCTTGTGGAGATTCCGGCGTACGTGGTTGTGGCAATTGTGTTGAACAAGTATGGGAGGAAGAAGACTTTAGTGGTGAATTATACGACGTGCGCCGTCACGAGTTTGCTGTTCGCTTTCTTGCCAAGATGTAAGTATGGACATTGGTTTTAAACTCTATCTTTTTTTTTTCTGGCAAACATACAGGAGCTTTATCAATTTGTCCAGCATACTATACTATCCCAACACCACACGGTAGAAAAAATAAATGTGATGCGATTTATACACAAAATGCTGTTCCATTTGTTGTTACAGTAGCGAAATCGTGGGAAAAAACCAACAATCCCAATTCAAACTCACCACTAAACCATTCACAATGACTCCACTGCGTCCCCAAAAAAAGTACAAAACGGGCATTTCAAAGCAAAATTGATCTAAAATTACATTCCATTCACACCTGGCGACAATAGTTTCTACACAAGGCATGTGTCAATATTAAATACAACGTGTCAGTGTTTGCTACAAACATAATTGTATCCACACAATGGCGGACACGGGCTCCAATTACCAATAATAAAATGGTCGTAAACATTTGAGGTGATTCAGATTGTGTCGCTTTTGCGATATTATGTAACGTATTCATGCAATACGGGTTCCCTGGTGTTAACTCACAGGGTGTATTTTTTTACTTAAAATTAAAATGATACTCTTCATTACAGACTTACATCGAAATAGATACCGCGAGTTTCTGCATTTGTATAAAAACCAAGCGTGCCACTTTTTCTCTACCTACTGTAACGTCACATGAGCGCTTTAGTGATGGGAATTGACAGTCAGAGTAAAACCAATTCTAAAGTGATGCCGCCTTATTCAAGTTGTCCTGTCTCTAGGCAGTTAAGCCTTGTCTAAGTGGTACAAAACTAAATTAAATCGCGTCAAATGAAGAGCATTGCTCTCCCTTTTGGCTCCTTTTTGGCACGCGAAGTACATACCCTTGAGTCATCTATTTCGATATATAAGTCTGTGCGTTTCATCAACTCATATACAAGGGTATAAATAGCCAATAATTGTATCAGCGAAGATCAAATGTGTTAAATTTGTACGCTCCTGTAGGACATGTCTCTCTTGTAGATATTTATTGGCCAAGAAAACCCAACCATGTTTGTTGTTCTTTTTAGTGCAAAACTTACTATGTTAATATTTTGTTAATATACTCACCGTGTTTATTTTAGCCTCTCTTTTTGTTGGTCTCAATAATTACGTTTCCTCTCTGTCCCTCAAAGGTTGGCTGTAAGAGATCCCTTAAGGGATATAACCATTTTGTGCTTCGCCGTCACATTTATATAAATATGTATAAGTATTTTTTGTATTTCGTGTTCTTTCCTTTTGTTTAATAAAGTGTTTACTTACTTTTGCAGCGTCCATAGAAGTGACGCGAATTAAATTAAATAATAATATGTGTGTGACCCAAGTGTGAAACTATCTATTTGATTAAAAAATAGGGTATCTTATCGCACTAAATTAAGTCCTACGAGCATTTATTTATCTTATGGTTTGAAATCATGACAGGTAGGTTAAGAGGCTTAGTAGTTATGATGAATGTCACTTAAAGGCGCAGCGCAGACGACAGTGTTTTGTGCGATCGAGTCTGTGGAGCAATAAATTTTCTGAATGGCGCGCTGACAGTTTCCAGGAATTTCCATTCAGAGTTTCGTGGAAACTGTCAGCGCGCCATTCAGAGAATTTATTGCTGCGCAGACTCGATCGCACAAAACTCTGTCGTCTGCGCTGCGCCTTATCATTCCATGCTCTTCATTTATTCTAAACACACACACACACACACACATCCTCACGCCCGTATTCCCAAGAGGGGTAGGCAGAGCACATGAATTCAAAAATCCAGTGCCACGTTTAGCAATTTTAGGGTAACCAGATGGTAAAACGTGATATTGTAGTGACAGGTTGCTAGCCCGTCGCCCACAATACACTAACCCTTTCCCAGAGTCGCCTCTTACGACACCCACGAGAAGAAAGGGGGAGGTGCTATTCAAACCCGGCACCGCACGGGCATCATTTATTCTAGCTTTTACAAAACAGATGTTTTTGTATCAATCCCACAGAACAAAGAATAAAAACCGGCCAAGTGCGAGTCGCACTCACTCTCGAAGGATCTCGTACCAAAAAGTGCAAAAAATATTTTTTTTATCTTATTTTATTATTTACGTTTAAAGTTGATATTATGCAACTAAATATTCCGTTTAAATTTCAAGTGTCTACCTGTTACCATTACTTAAGTATATCGACCTAAAAACACCAAAAAATCACGATTGTTGTATGGGAGACACCCGTAAATAATTATTTTATTTTTAGTATTTGTTGTTATAGCGACAATAGAAATACATAATCTGTGTAATTTTGAACAATTTAGCTAGGGCCGTTCGTTAGTTGAGTCAACTCGTGACCACGGTCGCTGTAACGCGGCCGAAACGTCGAGAAGGTAAATAAATAAAATCGCGATTAAGTCCCGCGTACAGTCATATAATTATGAGTGAGAATCGCGAAAGTTTAAAACATTATATATCTCTAACTAGCTGTGCCCGCGACTCCGTCCGCGTGGAATAGTGACAAATTTCCCCCGTTTTTCCCACATTTTCCACTGTTTCTTCGGTACTATTGGTCGCAGCGTGATGTTATAAAGCCTAAAGCCTTCCTCGATAAATGGTCTATCCAACACAAAAAGAATTTTTCAATTCGTACCAGTAGTTCCTGAGATTACCGCGTTCAAACAAACAAACAAACAAACAAACAAACTCTTCAGCTTTATTATATTAGTATAGATTTATCTGTTTGTACAATAAAGAGTTTTTACTTACTTACTTTCTCAAAACCTGGCCAAATTAGATGCCGGGGGATTTATCTGTTTGTACAATAAAGAGTTTTTACTTACTTACTTTCTCAAAACCTGGCCAAATTAGATGCCGGGGGAACTGTACGCTTTACAATAGAATAGCTCATATATTACAATAATATAAAGGCAAATATTTACAACAATACATTTAAAAGTATTAAACGATTATTATTATTCGTCTGTGAAGGTCACCTTTCAATAAATGATTCTGATTAGTTCCATTTGTCTTATGGCCGGTATTTCTTACAAACCAAACTTAGGTACATATTATTTTCGTGTCTTTTCCTGTTAGCTAGGTTTTTATTGCCTTTGCCAAGAAAACGAAAAACAAAAACATATTCGCATACAAAATTACTAACGTGGTTTTCTTAACTAGAGACTTGTCTAATGAGGAAAATGTTTGAAACCAGTACTAGTTGGTAATTTAAGATTATGTAGCTATATGTGTATTAAACGTGAAGTACTTGCTATTTTGACTGATGATTGATATTGAAAACAAATTATTAACTTTACGCTGTTTATTTTATACACTATGATGCTAAAAAGGAATTATTATCTTTGTAAATTTTTTCGACTAACATCAAAAAAAATCTCATTTAGGTTGATTCGATTCCCGAACAAACGCGTAATTTTAGGTAAAATCCTAAATTTTCTATTTAACGTACTTTTCCATAGTTTTGGGACACCCTGTGTTGAAAATTTCCCCAATTTTTGTTTTGTTCACTAAGTCTTTGTAACATTTCACTAAGCGACTGTAATAATTTGGATGCCTTGTAGTACAGTCAGAAGAAATGTGTCCCCTGCATGACTCATAACATTATGCCATTAATTTTCTTAGCAACTGACAGTACAAAGGCTACATAGTAAAAATCTCGTTTATTTTATGTTGTGGACTCGACTGACACACAATAAGATTAGATACTAACTTTACTATTGTCTAGAGTCATACAATTATGTTTTACTAACACTATGTAACAGTTTTACGAGTTGCTGTATTTACGTGATAGTTTACCAAACTAGTTTAACCGCAAATTGACTACATACATACATCACGCCTGTATTCCCAAATGGGGTAGGCAGAGTACGCAAAACGCTACATAGACAAAACCATGACTATTTCACGTTTAGTGTCCAAATTGGCAATTAATTTTGGTTATAAGTTGGCAAGTATAATAGTGACAGGTTGCTCGCCTGTCGCCTAAAATATACCTTAGCCTATGTCCTTAGTCGCCTCTTACGACAACCATGAAAGAAATGGAGAGGTGTTATTCTTAACCCGACACCACACGGGCAATGCCTCATGTGATAATTTATAGCACCTTTTAAGGGAAACTTAAGAACAAATAGTAATTTAAGTCAACAGGATGATTTTATAAAACTAGTCATTCGATGTCGATTATCGTTCGTAATTTATAATGATAATAAAGCTCACAAACAGATGTAGATAAAACTAATTAGCCCATTGACACGTTTTACACGTGTTTAGCTTGTATTTAGCTTATCTGGACTAAAGACCAAAATATTGTTTCCTGTGGTTAGATGTTACATCGTAATGTCTATTATAAACAGGTTATGTTTTGGCGTGTGGTGTTGGAATAGAATAACACCTCTCCATGTCTTCCCGTGGGTGTCGTAAGAGGCGACTCTGGGAAAGGGTTAGTGTATTGTGGGCGATGGGCTAGCAACCTGTCACTGCAATATCACGTTTAACCATCTGGTTACCCTGAAATTGCTAAACGTGGCACTGGATTTTTGAATTCATGTGCTCTGCCTACCCCTCTTGGGAATACAGGCGTGAGAATATGTATGTATGTATGTATGTTTTGCCTTGTGGTGTCGAGATAGAATAACACCTCTTCATGTCTTCCGTGGATGTTGTAAGAGGCGACTATGGCGCGCGCTTGTACCTAGTTTGCTTGTACTTTTTAGGAAAACTTTGATGACACATATTTTTTTATTTACAACAAAAAATTAGAAAGTACTCAAATTACATTTTTAAGTTTTATTAACAAACCGGTATCTAAGTAAGTAAGTAAACACTTTATTGTACAAAAGGAAAAACACGAAAAACTAACTCATACACAAATGAAATGGCGAAATACAAAGGCGGACTTATCCCTTAAGGGATCTCTTACAGCCAACCTTTGAAAGTCAGAGAGGAAACTTGATTATTGAGACCGACAATCCATATCGTATCTATGATATCGTTAAGGATTTCAGATTTCATTACCTGATGTGTTCTGTGTACAGCGGACTGGTGGTCAACAGCGCTCTACCTCATCGGGAAATGGAGCGTGACCCTAGCCTACAGTTCTGTCTACATCTACGTCTCTGAGGTCTTCCCCACGAACATGAGGCAGACCCTGATCAGCGTGTGCTCCACAGCGGGCAGGATCGGCTCGCTGATAGCACCAGTGACGCCTTTGCTGGTAAGAGGGAACATTATGGAATGACGGCAGAATGTTGTAACCTAAAGTAAAAAAAAACCGGCCAAGTGCGAGTCAGACTCGCGCACAAAGAGTTCCGTATCAAAAACAGCAAAAAAACACGTTTTTTTGTGGGAGTCCCCTTAATTATTTGTTTTGATTTTAGTATTTGTTGTTATAGTGTAACAGTTTAGCTGTTACAAAATTTATTTACAACTATATACAAATGAAACAAAACTTAGACTGTACAATGTATAATAAAAAATATAAAAACCTAACAGCTAACAATAAAAGATAGAATAAAATATTATTTACAGTAGAATTATAAAAGTAGGAAGAGGTCGTGGATTCTTGTTTTGGGCTATGAAGATAACGTAGTCAGATAACGGAAATAAAAGGCCACTCTCCTGGCACGCCGCAGACCGCCGGTAGAGCCGTCAGTCGGGTCCGCAGGCAGCAGGGTTCAGGCCGGGCAGTAGGAAGGTAGAAGAAGGATAGGCAGCAGGAACAGGATGCAGGCAGTAGAGTAATTGTAGTAATAGGTAGGCTCCAGAACCCTGCAGAATATTGGCTGCATGAGTGGACGGCTTAGACCGGCAATGCAGCGCTGGTCATGCGTAGGCGGAGCGGCTTAGCATTAATTAATTATAAAGGCCGTTACGCTCTAGCATGACCAGGCTGTACATATTTACATTACATACATATTTACACAGGATTAGGTAAAGAAATAGAAAGACAGTAGGGCAAGAAATAGTAAAGAAATCAGGAAGACTATGTACAACTTAAGACTATATTTACAGTTATTACTTACAGCTATCTACAATATATACAACACTCACCCTAGTCGGGGTCCTGTATTGCGCACTTTAATATTTACAGATTCACTGTAGACTAGCTACATTTCTTAAATAACTTATTTTAATTAAATAGAAATCGTAGGCGCTCTTCATTAGAGTTTACAGCGCGCGCCGCGAAAAGAAACAAAAGCCGGTCGCGCTGCTTTAGTTTTCGGCCGCGCTGCGGCCGGCGTCACTCTGAGTGGCCAGTATTAAAACGAAGCAACGAGGTTGCTACAATAGCGGCAACAGAAATACACCATCTGTGAAATTTTCAACTCTCTAGCTGTCACGGTTCGTGAGATATAGCCTGGTGACAGACGGACAGACAGACAGACAGCGAAGTCTCAGTAATAGGGTCCCGTTTTTACCCTTTGGGTACGGAACCCTAAAAACCGATTTTTCGCTACTCACTTTTCTAACTAAGGGTAAGGGTGAGATATGTCTTAGGTAACAGGCCAGCTACCTGTCATTGTTATACCTGTTTTACCTCCTTTAAGAACCAATGTTATTATTTTGTCTATGTAATGTTACGTGGGCTCTACCTACCCCACAAGAGAACCCATTTTATTTAATGTTATGTAGAAATTCATGTTTTCGCGCAACAACACGTAAAGGTGTTATTTTTCGTCAAACTTCATAAGTTACAAGTTAGAACGCTAAAAAATCTTTTTAAATTCTAACCGCGCATTTATTTCTCCAAATAGGTTTGTGTTTCTAATTACAAGAACACATTTACATTATGCCTTTCCCTAATTAAACTGTGTTCAAAAATAAATACTTAGTAAAAACATACATTTTTTAATTACATTGTTTATGGTGATACTGTAACCCTCCAACCTTTTCCGCGAAAACATGAATCATGAAATAAAAATGACAATCTCACGTTAATTATGTGCATGTACGGAATTTCCCCAATGTGTCATTACATCTGCCCCTTGGGGTTCCGTTAAACATTAGCTACCGTGAGGCTTGCCTATGTCAATAACTTAATGTGTAAAGCCCCCAAGAGATGGCATTGTTAGAAAAAGGTTTGTATGCTAAACGAGATACGGAACAACTTCTGCATCTTTACGAGTGATGAATATTTGAAGCTAATGTTTTTTTTACACTTGCAGGAAGCACTAAATGTGAAAGGGTACATTATAGGGCTGATAAAGTAAAGCCAAGTTTTTTAACCGACTTCAAAAAAGGAGGAGGTTCTCAATTTGGCCTAAATTTTTTTCGAGTCAAATGAAAATAAATAAAGTTTTATGCATATGTATGGAATGACTTAATTATCGTAGTTTAGTGACACATTAATAGGAGTAATTAGCGATTGACTTAATTGAGACTGAGATAGTAAAATACGAATAATTTAGATTGAGCGCATTTTTTTCATCGTAATTGCCACTAAGAAAATAAGGTCAAGGTATAATTATATCAAGATTTACTTATTTCACTCAACAATATAATTATGGATATTTCTTGAAATGAAGTAATATTTATTGTATAAAATCAATATAACAATGTCAGTTATTACTAAAACAATATAAAAAGAATTTCAATGTCTCACTAATTAAGAAAATAATAGTAACAATAAAAAAAACAGGAAAATAATCTTACAAATTATACCTTACACCCTACAAACCACCAATCCGTGTCGTACCCGACTCAAAAATACTCGTTACCCCAGCAGCATTGCCCCGCTGAATGGCCAAGGCAATCTTTTGAACCAAGTACGACCCGGAGAGTGGAGAGGTATATTTTATACTTAGTTTAAAAAATACTTGAAGGTTACAAAATTTGCAATAGTCCCGCTTATGTCTGTGTTCGTGTGATCTTCGTTCATTTGGGAATATACCCACGATGTGTGTTTGTTTAAATGTTTATGTATAATTACCACAATTAAAACACCAACTTGGTTTCTTTCTTTTCCAGTCTAAGTATCACAAGTGCTTGCCGACGGCCATATTCGGCGCCATGTGCATAGTCTCCAGCCTTCTGGTCCTGATGCTGCCTGAAACACGGAACGTGCGTCTACCCGACACGATTGAAGAAGCAGTAGCGCTTTCCGGAAAAAGAAGACAGTCTGAAATTGCTAGTTCGTAGAAGATACTTCGGTGACAATGACAATCCCAAGTCCCCAATCGGCAGCAGACTGAGAAAAAGTCAAGGTGGTTAAGCTTTTGGTCTCAGCATGAAATTACAAAAGCGCCAATCATCTTGTCGTGAAACTAATACGATGGACGCTTACACATGTTTATTAAGTTTAAATTTTAATTGTAAAGCGGCCGTTACACTGAGTTCGTCGCGTCTGGCAACTATTAAAGTGTGACTAAGTGGCGGTGGTTAGCACAGTCCAGTGTAAAGACAATGTTCGATGATCGAAGTATTTTTGGAATTGTGTCGCGACTGCATTAAGTGAACGACTAAGTGTAACTGCTACTTTATCTACAGCTATGACAAACTTCAGAAAACAATAGCATATCACAAAACAAATTTATATTCTGTACACGATGGTAAATTACTTCCAAGTAAAGGTGAGATGTTCTTCTATTTAGGTACCTACACTTTTTTGAACTACTATCTACACAAGCTCTCTGATATTGCAGACTATTTAAGTGTGTACTAAAATATTGATTTTTATTTACAAGTAGCTGTTATAAGTTTTGTTCTTTACTTCCATTTGTAATATTAAACTTGAAATACCTATAAGTTTGACATTTTCTCATCAAATACAACACCCAGACGGTTTTAAGCTACTTATGATAACTTTATGTTAAAAAATGGAAATGTTATTATGTTGTTCAAATTTAAACGAAGACTAAATTTAAAAAGAACCTCTTTATACAATATATTCTGTTTCTTCAGACTTACTACCTTGCTTACCTACTACGTACCTACTTTAAAAGTTAGAACTACCTATCTTGTATTACGAGTATAGTAAAAGAAACTACAACTATTCAGTCAATTTGTTTGAATCAAGCATTAAAGTAAAAGTTCTTCTCCAATCGTAAACCGTAAATACCCTAAGTATTGAAAAGTTTTTTACAACTTCATCACTTCAGTTGACTGAATCCTCACAATACGCTATTGAAAATACATTGTACGATGTCTTATTGTCTGGCATTGTTGTTTGAACACCTGCCATAAAAGATGACTTAGGAACTTTCACATACTTACTGTTTTTTACCTAAATAATTGTATGCCTAAGTATTTAAAACTTTTACATTTTGTTATAAAAACGATTGGACTGACTTATGCCGTTTGCTAGTATGATCTTTATTTCACATTTATACAAGTCACATAAACATATAGTTGTGATACGCGAACTGTTTGTCAATCAAATTAAAATATATATAATATCCACCGCCTAGCTCTATTTCATGACGAAACAACGTTATTACTGTAATCAACTACATTCTTACACATTTACACATAAACTCTTAGCTTTTATTTGTAAATTAATTGTTACGCCCTTGGAATATTATAAAGTATTTGTATTGAAAAATAATGATATACATGTGTTTTATACCTACAGCTTACTTACAAGAACGATGTACTTAGCATTCAACCTTTTTTTTTCTATTCAAAATACAAAGACAATGCCTTAATTATGCTATTTTTAAAGCCATAGATTGATCAAAATTTTGTAAAACATATTAATAATTAAATACCCCTGGCTTCAATATTACAATTACTTAGTATAAAGTTACTTAAAAAAACTCGAATACTTAACCTTTTATATTTTACTGTACACTTACATTTATTTATTGCGATGTCACTTAGTTTACTCCTTTATTTTAGTGTTTGAATCACTTAAACTTATTTATGCACTTTACTCTATTTTATACATAGGTACTTAGTTGCAATGAAGGCAGAATCATGAAATGAGATATTGCTATATTCCGTAAGGTGATTTCCCCGTATGGTGTGTGGGGTTTCTAAAAAAACTTGCCCAATTCTTCTATAAATGTCATAAAAAGCGACTAAGGAAATACAAAAGGCTTCCTTATGCTTTAGCCTCCTGACGACCTGCGTGCTATACATAGTACATAAAATAAAAGTCATTTGTAACTTTGTCTATTAACATTAAGAGTCAATTTTGAACTGCACATAATTTGACTCCGGTCGTCAGGAGGTTAAGAAATCGGTCCTGTCACTATTAAATTTCTTTCACCTATTCTGAAATTTAAAATTGAGTCAAAAGTGGCGACGAAACCTGGAATGTGTGCTCTGCCTACCTTGTGAATATAGACGAGATGTTTATGTATGTTATGAGTGCATGTATAATTGGAACTTGGAATATTAGCTATTAAACAAAAGTGCCAACGAACTATTATTTTATATCATTTTATTGACAAAAATATGTAGATGTCGAGTAGTTGTGAATAAAAGTTGGGACATTAGAACCAACAATTATTAAATTGTTGATGAAAATAGAAGAAAAAGCCTTCATTGTGACGTTTGTTTGTTACTTACCTAAGTTTATGTTTTACTATCGCAATGCGATTGACAGTATTTTTAGTTTGATAAACTTCTTGCATGTTTTGTGTAGAATTAGTAGTAAGACTTAAAAGGGACCAATGAAACTTGTAAAAAAACATTTAATTGCATTTTCAAACGGAAATTACTCCGCGCTTACACAGTATAAATGTTGGGGCAATTTTGAACATGGGGCAAATTTCAACACTAGTAGTTAAGTTGTTGACCGATCCTATTTTGTTTTTTTTCTTAATAATAAACCAGTGTTATTTTGAAACTTGTAACGAAGGTATAAAAATATAAGTGGCTAATTTTAATGGTTATTGTAGTGATGGCATTCTTGAAGGAACGCAATCATTCGAAAAAAAAATTGTTTAGTAGATTGTACTTAGTTTAATTTTGTGTATTTTTTATTTGTCATAGAGTCCAAAGCGTTTCGTATAGACATTTCTAATTTTGTACATATTCTTGTTTGTTGTTTTGTCCCATGTTTATTATTGTCTCATTTTTATTACCCTGTTTAGGTACACAGTACAAAAGAACGCATTATGGAAACTCACAATTTTTACAATAAAGTTTTATAAATATTTTTGTGTTTTTTTATCCTATTTCTAAGTCTTGGATTTGACTAGCTCTAGATTAAAAACTTACTTTTAGCTGGAAATCGTTTCACGTATTGAACAGCCGACAAGACAAGGTAAATATGCAGATCGGCAAATAAAGCGTTTATGTATGACTTGGTTAAAGGTACGGGTTTTCGGTGGATACAGACCGATTGTAACCACATGAGGAATAACACAATATTCAACAGTAGAATATCCTATAGCTTAAAATTATGATAATAGAGCATTGAAACGTTTCATACAACCGATCAAGGATGAATTCACCAACATAGCGGATACAACCGACATTATCAAAACTGTGCTACTTCCTGCTCATAATTTTAAGTTCTTCATGGTGCGGGTTAGAATAACACCTCTTCATTTCTTCCTTGAATGTTGTAAGTAGCGACTAAGGAAATTATATTTAGGTTTTAGGTAACAGACAAGTAATCTATCACTATTATTATCTCCACTGTTTTTTGACCTAAAATTATGCTAGACCCGTGTGGTGCCGGGTTAGAATAGCACCTCCCCCTTTCTTCCCGTGGGGGTCATAAGAGCCGACTCTGGGAAAGGGTTAGTGTATTGTAGGCGATGGGCTAGCAACCTGTCACAGCAATGTCACGTTTAACCATTTGGTTGCCCTAAAATTGCTAAACGTGGCACTGGATTTTTGAATTCATGTGCTCTGCCTATCCCTCTTGGGAATACAGGCGTGAGAATATGTATGTAAGTATGTAATTATGCTAGAAGTGGCTGCGACACGTGACTAGACATGGTTGTCTGTATAACATTTCGTATGCTCTGCTTACTCCGTTTTATACAATACTAGCTTTTGCCCGCGGCTTCGCACGCGTTAAATTCGGGCTAACACGGAAGAGATTTCGGAATTATTCTAATAAACGCTGCGGTAGACGATATATTATGTAACTTTCACATTTATAATATTAGTAGGACAGTAGGAAGCGCCCGCCAGAATAGCCAGCAGATAGTAGATTTTTTCCTACTTTCTCGACACTTATCGTCATATTTTGGAAAATTCTAACAAAATCTTTATAAATTGTAGCCTATGTGCTATTCTGACGTATAAGCTCAATTACTATAAAGTTTCATTAAAATCCATTCAGTAGTTTTTGCGTTAAAGAGTAACAAACATCCAAACATACTCACAAACTTTCACATTTATAATATTAGTAGGATAGTAGGATGTATTTTTAAAGTAGTTACTTTCTTTTAAGTTTAATCCTCCCACCCTAAAAGATTTTTCGAAACAAACTAAAGCTTTGAATCCTTCACAAAAAGTGCGGATAACTTCGGATAAGTGTGTTTTCTCGTCTGAACTATCTCAGACTGCAGTGTTATAGCCGTATAGTTGCTCCATCGTTCAACTTCGTACTTTATTTATTTTTTCCGCAAAGTTGCAGCGTTGTGCCGAGTTTTTGTGGCTGAGTTTTCTGTCTCTTAAATCATTTATTGGAGTTGGGAATATTGTGAAGAGCTTTTGTAGCATTGATATTTGCAATAGCGTTCGGAGAACTTTTCGTTATTTGTAAAACTGTACGGACTTATGCTAAAAAAGAGCTCTGTGCGTAGCTTTACACGAAGATCACAATGCGGTTGATTAATATATCTACATAATAAGGAATTTCAAAGGTCCGGGTCCAATTCTTGATAAACTACGTTTTCTTTATTTTTCAGTACCTATTCCTGTCTCAAACAATATTTTGAAAATGTATAATAAGCCACCACTTGATAAGGGTGTACTTGTACAATCATCAGCATTAATATTTACCTCAGCGGATTGTGCAGCGGTGTGTCCTACTGATCCTAGTAATAGAGTTGTGTCAGATATTTATGTAACCTTATTATATTATATTGGTGCTATTGACTATACCCTCCGCTCTAAAATGGCAAAAAGATTCTTCGAAAACAATTGACTTATGTGTACTCTTGTACATCTCTCACATTCGGGGCCAAACTATCAAGCTGAGTGACATTACAGAGCACTGCGATCCTTAACCGTCGCGTTTCAATCACACAAAGAGCTAGTGTCAACCTGTAGTGATGGGAAAATACGATAAATTGTCACCCCAATTTTAAACCTAGCACTGCCTGGTTAATGATGGTAACGAATATTATTAATGTAGGACGGGATAATACAAATGTATTATCCGATACGTGTCCCATAATTTTTTCTTCGTTTCCAATCTCCTGTCAATCGCCCAAAGGTTTACTGGCAGAGGTTCGCCTTTGTATATAAAGCTCCTATAGCTTGTTTTATATGCAATAAAGAATCATACAATACAAAACAATTCTACACAATACACTTTACAACTAACTGCCTGTGAATATTGTGCAAGAAAAGCAAATAATTAATAGTCGAATAATCAAAAGAAATGGGACAAATGCGAGTTAGTCTCGAACAAGTGTATGTTTTTTTATCGTAAATTTTTATTTCACTGTTTTTGTTACAGTACCCACAAAAAATACACAAACGCTAAAGCAATAAAGTATAAGAGATATCGAGTATAACAGCCCAGGGCTCGAAAGATAGACAGACAAACACCGGAATCACAGCAATAGGATCCCTTTTGGCATCCCTTAGGGATAGAATCCTACAGACGGATATTTAATTAAAAGCTTCCTGATTTTGTACGTAACTGCCCCAATTTAGGGGTATATTAAGACAACTTCCATTAAAAAAGCAGTAATACAAAATATTTTTCCCAATGTGCGCTCTAGAAATTTCTCACATGCCTTTAAAGTGCTTCGTAGGATACTGCAGGTTTCCTCATTTGATTTCCCTCGCAAAATCGCAGTATTCGCAGTAGAAATACCAAATGAACACAACTCACGATTATAAACAACAAATCTTAAGAATCAATAAAAACGCATAAAACGCGACATCCTCCATTTGAAACGTCATTTGTCAAACCACCAGACCTTTGTTTTTTGGAACTAAAGTTTTAAGAACGCAAAATAATAAACATTAATTAGCGTCAGTTTTGTTTGATAAATCTAAACAGGTTGTCGATATTTGTAAAAAAATAATTATACTCTTCCATCTTAAGATTTATACTTGAAGATTCACGACGTGCGTTCCCTACCAAGAATAGTCAGTTTTTTTGCTTTTTTTTTAAACAAACATTATCCTTTCGAGGTCATTGAATTGTGAGTGGAATTTTCGTGCATCTGTTTTTGCTCATTATAAATATTTAACGATGATGTAATACCTAGAATACTTAGATCATACCATCACATTATTTGTGTATTGGTTTGTGTTTCTATACTTAGTCGGTTAAGAAACAGCAATAGCAAATACGAGATAAATTTGAATCTGAACAAAGTTGCTGATTTTTCTAGACGTGAGCGAAAGAGACAACAAACACTCAATATGTTACATTCATTAGGTTTAAACTCCCTATACTCCATTTAATTTAAGATTTGAAATTTCAACGGAAAATTTTGAATTTTTCTCTGGAATTAAAATTAGATATGATTAATGCAATAACACTCATTACTGTTTGTTTTAATGATTTCAATACAAACGGTACCAGTATTTACGACGATGCCTTGTGTTTACTCAAAAATGTGTGAGGATTTGACAGTTAAGTTTCAAATCTTAATTAAATGGAGTATAGTGAACAATTAAAATAAACAAAAAAACCGGCCAAATGCGAGTCGGATTCACGCACGAATTGTAAATAAGTGATACCAATTAGAAGTTATTAACATAAGTAAAAAAAAATCGATTTTTATATGGTTACAACGGGAATAGAAATACTTAGTGAACATTTCGATTTTCTAGTTACTTTTCACCGTTCTTAAGATACAGCCTGGCGACAGACGGTCGGACGGACAACAAAATCTCAGTAATACCGTCACGTTTTCACCTTTTGGGAATTACGGAATCATTAATAATTTTAAACAAAAAAAAACCGACTTCAAATTAGCAATATTTTGAAAGTATTCTGTTTACTGAATGTAAAATCTTGACTTCATCAACAAATTACCGAAAACGCCGTACATCTCCATATAAAATTTGAAGAGTTCCCTCGATTTCTCCAAGATTCCATCATCAGATCCTGGTTTCGTGCCAATGGGACCAATTTCGAGTTATACCCTTTCGATTAAAGAAAAAATTTTAAAAATCGGTCCACGGGTTTTCGAGTTATCGAGTAACATACACACAAAAAAAAAAAAAAAAAAAAAAAAAAAAAAAAAAAAAAAAAAAAAAAAAAAAAAAAAAAAAATTAGGTCGAATTGAGAACCTCCTCCTTTTTGAAGTCGGTTAAAAAAACAACTAAGTAGTATGCTTTATTGTCCCAATCATACATTTTTTTACCTACTAAGGGAGTCACTAAGGTTAAAAAATACTGCATTAGAGGATAAAAAAGCAACAAAGTAATTCAGACGATGTATTAAGCTATTAAACTAATTAATGCAGATTATGCATGGTTAAGTCCGACCAGGAAAATAGCATACGTCTCCATATTGTGGAAACCCAATAGAACTTGTTTCTTACACTGTATACATAATTACATATGTAAACATCGTTCCAGTATTTTCATTTAGAGAATGAAAAGTGCGTTAAAAATACCGGAGTTTATTTAGAAAGTTCGTGAAAAAAAAACAGTTACAACATATTTCAATATTAAATTTAAATTGATAAAGCGCTCACGACATTCCTTTTTTTCCTTGACAATAAATCCATTTAAAAGCAAAAAAACGTTTCAATTTTAAACGCATATCGATAACTCAATCGACTTTTCCCCGTCCTAGCGCACGATTTAGAGAAGTGCAATACTTTCGACCACGCGGACAATGGGGGCTGCATCCGCGATACCGTTGTTGCGAGGATGTAAGAAGATACAGAAGGCTGGAAGTACAATGTCTAATGTCACTGGATTCCATTCAGTGGGATCTGTGGAATAAATAACGCGATTCACGATAGCAGGGTTCTGACTGTTAGAAACAGTGGAGGGTTATGTCTCAATACTTTCTAAGTACTTAATACTAAGCATTTTTTACGGTTCCATACCCAAAGAGTGATAATGGGATGGGACCTTATTACTGAGACTTCACTGTACATCCGTTCATCTGCCCGTTCGTCCGTTTGTCACCAGGCTGTATCTCAAGCACGGTGATGCTAAACAGTGGAAATTTACACGATTATGTATTTTTATATCCGCTATAACGAAAAATATTATAGTAAAATTAAAATTGTTTCTTACGAGGAGCACCAATATTTACAATCTTTAAGGTATTTTTTCGTGATTTTTATATGAATTAATGAAATTTAACTAAGACTAATCGCCCGGTAAACCAACTAACCATGTCATATGATCATAATTCTGTGCAACGTTTTTGTGCATTCCTTGGGAAGACATTATAAACACTCAATTCATATTGTATCCGTGCATATTTTACCATTAAGTAAAGAGTAATAAAATGCTTTGTTTGTATACTTTATTTGTCCTCTAATAACTAGATTTTCGTCCCTCCGCGGCACACATCTAGCGAAAAGTTCGCAGGCCGCTTTCACACTCCAAAAAACACCGTAGCAAATGGGAGCGCCGAAAGACCCCACAAAGGAATAATTACGCGGTGCCCAGATTAAACGTCTACTTGTGTGGGTTAAAACATGCTTTGTTTTGAATTTGAACTACCAAGACTAGGCGGGCGTTTGAGTGCTGTGGGTAAAAAACTATACATGACTTGATACGTGATGAAAACATTACAAACTCAAGTCGGTCGATTAAGAGGATAGGAGTCGCGCCACTTCTCCATACAAACGTAGTCCCCTGTTTTCTCCGTGAATAATGACATTAGAGCAATTTTTTTTTTTTCATTAAATTTGTATCTGTTGTGGCTATGCCCCTACGATTTTCGTTTATCTATTTTCTAATTTTTTTTTTTTTTTTTTATTTAGAATATCGATAAAAGCAAATCGAAGGGGCATAGCCACAACAGACACAAATATAATATAAAATTTTTTTTTGCTCTAATGTCATTATTCACGAAGAAAACAGGGGACTACGTTTGTATGGAGAAGTGGTGCGACTCCTATCCTCTTAAAATACATACATACAATCACGCCTGTGTTCCCGAACGGGGTAGGCAGAGCACACGAAACGTGACATAGACCAAACCATTATTACGACTATATCACGCTTCGCAGCCACTTCTAGCATAGTTTAAAATAACGATCGATTAAAATAGTGACGCCAAAATTTTACACTATACTTTTGCGGTCACCGAATGCAGCATGCGTCGACTCAGTGTAATTAACGCTTAATACGTAGAACCGGCAATAGACGTTTGAAAAATATTTTATTTTCATATAACAAGAATGAAAATGGCATAGTTCGCTTAAATTTGATCCGGATTGGCTGGAGCAACTACTACCAACGCGAAGACATCTATATCACTCTTATCACACGAACATAATTAATACTTATTAATGAGGCTTTCAATATAAAATGTTACGAATAATAGTAGATGTTCCATGGTATATGAGCAACAACAGATTACACCATGAGCTGAAAATGCCTACAGCGAAAGAAGAAGTAAAAGCCCGAGCAGTAATGTATCAGAATGAAAAAGATCTGGCAAAGTAGAGAAAACGTTTTGGATGATTAAACGCAATCATACCAATTCAACCCACTAAAAGCTAAAACTACTGTTCATTATTGTTAGTGACAGATTGCAGTAACATAAGGGGTTTCAAAAAAATGGGGCTGTTACGTAATAAAAGTTTCATAAAGAATCAAGAATATAACTCATGTAAACATAACTTTATTTACATTCATGTAAGAATCCCAACGACTCTCCATTTCATCCGTGTATATCGTAAGAGGTGACTAAGGAAACAGGTTCAGGTATATTTTAGGCGATAGGCCAGCAACCTGTCAATATTATACCTCGTCCACCTCTTTTCAAACCTAAAACTATGCCAAAGGTCTGCGAAGCGTGAAATAGACAATATCATGGTTTAGTCTTTGTCATGTTCCGTGTACTTTGTATACCCTTTTGAACACAAGTGATTGTATAATTTGTATATCCGTACCAATATATAAATGTGAAAGTGTGTTTGTTTGTTTGTTTGTCCGTCTTTCACGGCTAAACGGAGCGATGGATT
>BHDV01065687.1:82839-98714 GCA_005406045.1 Adoxophyes honmai
GGGTTCGAGCCTCACCCATGACATGATCTTTTTCTATTTTTTAAAACGTTTACTAACATCGGGACAGCAACATGATTCGCAAGAAAGGAATTGTAGTGAATTTAAACCCACCCTCGCAATATCGTAAATCTCACTAAATCATACTTACTTAAGTTATAACGAAGATGATGAGAACGTCATCTGTGTTTTGGGCATTTGTTAAGTCGCACGTAACTGTTGTTGCGCAAACATTTTGAAATAACGACTTACTGATTTGGAAATTTGAAATTGTTAAATGTGTTTTGTGCTCCAGAATAAAAGGGGTGAGTTTAGTCATTAAGTCAAGTAGGATATTAGTGTACTTAGATATTATTAATTTTGGCACTTGAATCACAATTGATGTTTGTTTTAGCGTAACGAAGTGCCCTTTTTATTACTGCCTTAAACCTAACTATCAAATCACGGAACGTGATTGTGCCTGAGCTAAGCCGGTGGCATAAGGATTGGCAGGGTTCCTGTGGCTTACGACAAAACCCTCCTGGCGTCCAACATTAGTTTATAGTTGATTTAGATTTAAGTACTTAGTCTTATCTTCAATTAGTTTTAAGTTAGTTAAGTTATTTTATCTATAAATATAGTTCGTAAAATTAGTGTAATTTGATTGTTTTATTACAAGTAAGTACCTCAACCCATAACAATACATACCTACTTCACGCCTGAATACCCAAAGATTCGTGGCATATTTTTCAGGTTTTGCGTTGCCATTTATAATGGTCACATGTTACTAGCCTATGGCCTAAAATATAAGTTAACCTATTTCCTTAGTAACCTCTTACGACATCGACGGAAGAAATTGAGAGGTCTTATTTTAAACGTTTTGTGGCCACTTCTAGCATAATATTTTTTAGGTTTTGAGATGCCTGTAGTGACAGGTTGCTAGCCTGTCGCCTAAAGTATACCTTAACCTATGTCCTTAGTCGCCTCTTACGACATGCACGGAAGAAATGGAGAGGTGTTATTCTAAACCTGACACCACACGGGACAAATCACAATGAAAAATACAGATAACACTAAAGCCCGTCACAGACTACGCATATACGATAATATTTTATCTGCGTATAAATGCCATTTTTCCATATGTCAGTGTCAAAAGATACCTGACGATAAATCTGCGCAGTGTGTGGTAGCTCATTGAAATATAAAGGGAGCGATATTGACAGATATATGTCCTGTAACAGATATCTTACCGTATCTGCTTAATGTGTGACGGGCTTAATCGAATCATAGATGAAGGGCTACGAATTAGCCCGAAACATGTCGAGCTATACTCGATTTAAAACGTGAGGTATCTGTATATTTTTCAACATAAGTGAGTCTCACAGTTCAATATTTTTAACAACTAACTTGTTTAACGATATTTATTAGGTGTTTCGTCCACCATAGTCGCCGTGTTTTACCGGTGACGTGATCTGCCCAGATATCCGATATTACTCTACTTGCTGTCTAGTGATGGGACTAAACGGCATTATCGATATTTTAAATGCTCTACTTTAATTGGCTTGTGACCTCGACAAAGATTTGTCTAGATTAATGTCAAAAACTTAATCCTGTCACAAGGCAGCAGTGGACGCACTGTTATGCTCTAGTGTTAAGGGTTCTTACGAGTATTTTCTACTCTCTTGGTTGCCAAAGTAGGTACTAGTAACTAATACCAACTTAGAATGTTATTCTTAACTCAACCTTCACCAGCTTCAATGTCAAATTAGGTATATAAATACCATTTTTAACAAAACGAAGAAATCTTTTAACTGGCCAAAATAAGTATGATTTACAGAGTTAGATTTAGTTTTGTAATTTTATTTACCTAGTTTACTCTTAAATAAAGGTAAATAAAATTACAAAACTAAATCTAACTCTTCATCATTTCAGTGGAAATGAAATCTAATAAATTGGTGATATATAATTAGTGTGTCTTACAGTCAATGCTCCACAATAATTTAATAAGACTAATTAAAACAATTGAGCTAGTCCCACTGTCTAACATTAGATAAGCAAGAAGCGTAGTAAGTATAAGTATTTAGTATCACCATTTTAATTAGGTACGTTCAGAAGTTCACGTAAGTGTGTTTTAATACATAATTGCCCGGAGTCAGGCGCAACTGTTTCTGCTTTAAAATTTTATGTGACAAAAACTAAAAGCCAATTTAATTTAAATCAGTAATCAATAATGTTCTTCCTGACTTACTTTATTAAAGACTAACGTTCGCTCTAGTCAGAAAATCTACACTATTATTATAATGAGGAAAGATTTATTTTGTTGTACTAGGCCGATTAAAAAAAAAACACTATTAGAATGCTACATTTTTCCGAATTGACATAGGCTACGTTTCTTTTTGAAAAAAATAGAGATCCTTGGTAATCGCCAATAATGTAACCAAGGGTGTAAAAAATCAAATATAAACATGTAAATTTGCTATGCTTTATATACCGCAATATAACCGAATTCCACACGGGCGAAGCCGCGGGCGGAAAGCTAGTAATATATAAAATTCCGTTTATCGACATCGCCCCCTCCCTACGCATAAAACCTCTTTGTGGGATTGAAACTTTTTGACTCAGAGGAATTGTTATCCGCAAAGTAGCTTCTATGCGCTTCTCAACAGACGAGGTGAATCTCGGAATTCCACGGAAACAGGAATCTTTTCGATACATGAAAAGTTTTCCATGATACGATATGCTGCGTGCACGGAAGTATTATTATGTGGAAATGGCAACACTGGTATAAAATCTGTTGTTGCCAGAGTTAAAAATTAAAATTGAATTTATTTAATGTACAAACTTCAGCTCATTTAGATTACAAATTACTATTATAAATTATATATATGTATAATGTATACCAAATTGTTTACATTCGTGCTAGGTACCTGTCTGAAATGTCAATTGTACTTTAATATGAATTATGGCAATCAAATTTTAACTGAATTTGAGATTGTTATAATTATAACTTTAACTAATGAAACGATTCAAACACGGCCATTACTAAATTTATACATACATACATACATACATATCGTCACGCCTCTTTCCCACAGGGGTAGGCAGAGACTACTTTGTTCCACTCGCTACGATCCTGACATACCTCTTTTGCTTCATCCACATTCATCAATCTCCTCATACATGCTCGTCGGTTTCGGGTACTCTTGACCTGACCTGTTTCTAAAACGTCCGCGATTTGGTCACGGAACGTCCGTCTAGGTCTTCCCCTCCCACTGCACCCATCCACATTCCCCGTATAAATTTGTTTTGTCAGTCTTCTTTCATCCATCCTCTCTACATGACCAAACCAGCTAAGCATACTTCTTTCTATTCTAGTCACTACATCTACTTTCACGCCAGCTCTTTCCCTTATCACACTATTTCGTATTCTGTCTTTCAGTGTTACACCTTCCATACTCCTTAACGCTCTCATTTCTACTGCATTTATTCTACTTTTATGCTTCGTTTGCCATACCCAACTTTCACTACCGTACATTAGTGTTGGAACGAGCACCCCTCTGTGGACAGCCAGACGCGCCTTTTTCGACACCTTCTGGCTGCTCACGAAGGCGCGCAGCGCTCCATTGACTGTATTTCCTGCATTCACTCTTCTTTCAATATCACTTTCACACTTACCGTCTTTCGTAAACGCCGATCCCAGGTATACAAACTCTTTTACTTGTTCTACATTCTCACCCGCAATCATAATCTTACATTCTGTCCCGCAATCATCTTTTTCAAACATCATAACTTTCGTTTTGCTTACATTAACTTTCATACCTTTCCTTTCTAATGCATCACATAAAATGTTAACCATCCTCTGCAACTCCTCCTCCGACGATGCAACCAACACTTGGTCGTCAGCGTATAGGAGGCATTTGATGGTCAACTCCCTCATTTTTAGTCCACAGTCATAACTCTTCAAATCATTCAAACATGTATCCATGAATAGGTTGAACAGCCAAGGTGACGCAACACATCCTTGTCTAACACCTCTTTCGATGTTAAACCAGTCAGTATACGCCCCGTTTATCCTCACACAAGCACTAGAATCCTCATAAAGAGATTTTAGTGCTCGTATTAGATTGCTGTTCACCCCATGCATGGCTAATGCTGACCACAACTCGTTCCTCATCACCCTGTCATAAGCCTTCTCCAAGTCGATGAATAAGCAATATATCTTTTGGCCTTTGGCCATGAACTTTTCGGCTATGCACCGCAAGGAGAAGACCTGATCCGTGCATCCCATCCCCTTTCTAAAACCCGCTTGTACATCCCATATTTTCTCATCAGTTTCTTTCATTACTCTTTCAATCAGTACCTTTGCATACAGTTTGCCGACAACGCTGAGAAGACTGATCCCGCGGTAATTTTTGCAGTCTAGTTGTGACCCTTTTCCCTTGTACAACGGCACAATCACAGCCTTGCACCAATCCTCAGGTACCCGACCGTTCGTCCAACACAAGTTGAAAAGGTGGTACAACTGACTTGCTACCACGCCCTCACCGGCTCTCAGCATTTCGACAGACACCCTATCATACCCTGCAGACTTTCCTAGCTTCATTCTTTTCATGGCATTCACAATTTCATCCATACCTATCTCATTTTCCTGACTACTTTCACCCAATTCTTCAGTCTGATCTGGTACTTGTACCGGCCTTTCAGCTCTTTCAAATAAGCTTTCAAAATATTCCTTCCATCTCTTTAACACACACTCTTCTCCTTTAATAATACTCCCATCCTGACTTCTGATCTGATTCAGCTCCGAGGCTGTGTTTTTGCCACGCGCTGTCTTTATAGACTTCCAGAACATCTTAATATTGGTCCGGAAGCCATCAGAAAGTCTCCTATCGAAATCATCCTTTTGTTCTTCTTTCTTCCTATCACACGTCGTCTTCACTAATCCTTTCACTCTTTTGTATTCATCTTTCGCTTTCAGTACATCTTCATCCGTCGCTCTTTGCATTCTTCGATTGGCCTTTTTTGCCAACCAATCCAACCATGCCTTCTTCTTTTTACGAACCACCTCTTGTACCTCACCATCCATCCATGCGTTCCTCTGCTTTCTTCCTTTTCCTCTTTTGCACACTCCACATACTTCAGTGGCCACATTCACAACACCTTCTTTAAAATTCATCCATACCCTTTCAATGTCGCACGTTTCACCTAAATCATGAAATCGTTCTTTCAATCTATCTTTATATACACTTCTTATGTTCTCGTCTTGCAAATTCTCCACTTTTATTCGCTCTAGAACACTAAATTTATTGTTTGCATATAATTTGTGTTGCTGTCATAAAATTGTTTAATTTTCATCGACTTGCCGCATCAATACTAAAAAGCTTGTGCATACAGAATACATGTCATGCACAGACAAGACATTTCTATTTTATAGTGTGATCTGTGGTGCGTGGAACGGAGTACTCGTACGAGTAGCTGTCACAAATTCAAAATGGCGGGGCCCTTTGATGCTATCTTTCCCGCCTTTTCGAATTTATAATTTTTAAGAAAATAGGCCGTCAAGTTACAGTCAAGTGGTAACAACACAGAAATAAGAGTGAACGGCACTAATTAACAAAACACGAAACAAAGTCTGTGGGGGATACTCGTGAATTTAAAATAATAAGACTTTTATAGATATGTTTAACTAGCTTTTGCCCGCGGCTTCGCTCGCGTTAAATTCGGGGTATCACAGAAGAGATAGCACACATACCACTTTTATAGCTTTCTACATTGAAAACTTCCACTCCTCACTTTAGGGAAATGGGGGGTTTTGAAGAGACAAAATGTAGCCTATGTCACTCTCCATGCCCTAAACTATCTCTATCCAAAAAATCACGTCAATCCATCGCTCCGTTTAGCCGTGAAAGACGGACAAACAAACAAACAAACAAACACACTTTCACATTTATATATTGGTACGGATTGTCTACTTACCAAATTAACACCACCACCCGAGGTGGGCTTTAGAATAACATCTTTCCATTTCCAGGCCAATAAGAATACCTATAGGTCAAGATATTCGTTAGGCGACAGGTTAGCAACCAGTCACTATTGTGCCTACTCCTTTTCTTTAATGCAATTTGTACTAAAAGTGGCTAAGTAATACGAATTAGCCATGCTTTTGTCTCGTACGTGATGTTGCGTTTCTTTTGGGTATTTTCATTTAAAAATTTTGTCACCTAAAAAAAAGGTCTCATTTTAAATATACTTACTGTGATTGCCATGGCATCAAAGTAAAAAAGTAAATATTTACTCTCACGTGACAGCATCATTCATAGCAAAGTTTGTCGACTTTTTACGGGCACATGCCATTTGTGAATTACAAAAGCAAATTTTAAACACATGACTTCTTGAAGCGTTTGAAGATATCTAAGTTCAATGATTACTTAGTTTTATTATTTTGTTGTATTTCCAAAGCTATGATATTATGGTTCGAGACGTGCTATCTATTCATAAGTTTAGTGTGCATTGCTCTTTTTAATATATCAGAGAATATTATTTTTTTGTCAATGAATGTAATTTTTTTAAAAGACCTAAGTACCTTGAGTCAAATTTAAAATTCAAAACTGACGTACACAATCGAAAAAAAAAAAATTAGTAATAAGTCTGTTATTTTTAGATTGCTTAATATTTAATGTAAATAAATAAACTTTGTAACCATTAATTTAGTAATGTGTAGGTACATCAACCTGATTTTTAATATTTTTTGCTTTGTTTTAACATTTTGACAGAAACTGGCTGAATGACTATTTGAATTCTAAACGAACACAGTTCTTATCTGTGCTAAATGACAGAAAAGTGACAATCAATCCAAATGTACTGACAGCAGAAACGGAGAGAATTTAAGTAAGTAAGTAAGTAAGTAAACACTTTATTGTACAAAAGGAAAAAACACAAAATACAAAAAACAAAAATTTTATACAAATGAAATGGCGAAGTACAAAGGCGGACTTATCCCTTAAGGGATCTCTTACAGCCAACCTTAGAGAGGCAGAAAGGAAACGAAATTATTGAGACCGACAAAAAGAGAAGATACAATAAACATGGTGATGTAACTGTACAACAAATACTATCAATTTATAAAATATATAATACAAGTAATTATATGATGAATTTATTTTCTTAACTCAAAACATTGTAATTTATTTTTATTCTACGGACCCATTACAACCGTGGATCAAATTATCCTCAACAATTTGTTGTTTTTTCAGCTTTTCCGTTGTAGTGGACCATTTTTCTTTGTGTTTTTTTTTTCTATTTGAGTTTATTTCTATTGAGCTCTTCCCGTGAGCACCACCCCCTTTCTTCCCGAGGGTGTCGTAAGAGTCGACTCTGGGAAAGGGTTAGTGTATTGTGGGCGATGGGCTAGCAACCTGTCAGTGCAATATCACGTTAAACCATCTGGTTATCCTGAAATTACTAAACGTGGCACAGTATTTTTGAATTCACGTGCTCTGCCTACCCCTCTTGGGAATACAGGCGTGAGAATATGTATGTGTAACCTTGAGCTGTGGCATTTTGTACTTAAAAAGACCCTTTTTCCGTAACCGCTTAAATGACAGTAGGTTATAACTGGGGTTCTAATACACCCTGCAAAATGAACTTACGTGCATCTTAAATCACACCAAACCACAGAGCCCACAAAGGTCTATAACAAGTTTAAGTTGACATTTACTAGTACTTACTGCAGCTAACGTAACAGTGCATTTAACTGCACTCGCCACTATTTCTATGCATAATGCGTCTTGTTGCAATGCTTGCGGTTTGAGGTAATATTCCAAGCATGTTTTAGAGGCGAGATGGTTCTTTAATGCCGACTTATCTGGAAGATTCCATCGGACGGTCGTTGTAGTTTATTTCAAATAGTTGCCAGTCCACAAATCGAAGTGAAAATAATCAACAAGAAGTGGTTATTTATGTTATATAAATCAAACGTTGTACAGGGTGTTTGGTACATCGTTTGCCAAATTAAAATGGTGGTTACGTGGAGTCAATCATTATTTCTTGACATCTTTTAAACATTTACCCCCATTTAACATTTAGACCCGTGTGGTGTCGGGTTTAGTATAAAACCTCTCCATTTCTTCCATGGATGTCGTAAGAGGCGACTAAGGACAGCTTAAGGTATACTTTAAGCGACAGGCTAGCAACCTGTCACTATTGTACCTGCCACCTCAAAACCTAAAGAATATTATTATAATATTAGAACTGGCCATTAAACGTGAAATAGTCATAGTTGTGTCTATGTAGCGTTTTGTGTGCTCTGCCTACCCCGTTTGGGAATATAGGCGTGATTGTATGTATGTATGTATGTATTTTAAACATTTTTGGGCTCTCGTGTATTGGCTGTGTAGTTTGATTAGGTCATGTTTTTCCCATATCGCATTTTGTGTGCTCCATTTAAAAATACTAAGCCTGATTTATGTAAGTACTAGCTTTTGCCCGCGGCTCCGCTCGCGTTAAATTCGGGGTATCGCACAAGGGATAGCACACATACCAATTTATAGCTTTCTACATTGAAAACTTCCACCCCTCACTTTAGGGAAATGGGGGGTTTTGGAGAGACAAAAAAGTAGCCTATGTCACTCTCCATGCCCTAAACTATCTCTACCTAAAAAATCACGTCAATCCATCGCTCCGTTTAGCCGTGAAAGACGGACAAACAAACAAACAAACACACTTTCACATTTATATATTGGTACGGATTTATGTAAATAATGAATTTTCAAACATTTCTCGGTTTAGTTCGTGAACCGAAGTCCTTTTTCAGTCCATGCATCGTAGCATCTGGTGAACTTTTTCAATATCTCCAAGATTGCAATATCGGAGATTTTTCTTGCACCGACGCGGGAAACCCTCAATGAAGTCCCAGCCAAATGGCAAACCGATGGCATTAGAAACAGATTTACTTGATACAACTTTGATAGTTTCATATCGGTTGATGCCTCAAACATCGCTTGAGTTAGGTTTAAACCTAAAGTAAAAACTTTAAATCTTTTGCGGGCTTTAGTCAAGATAGGAAAGCAAAAACCCGGAGATCTCGGATTACTTGCCCAGTTGGCGAGCTGTTAGGTTCTAGCTTCGGGAGAATAAGTAAAATTAATAAGTGAGTGCTTCGTTTGGAAATGCATAATCTGCGTCTTTCTGGCGGTGTATTGCATTTTACGGCATCTCAAACTGATTACACTTTACAATTTTTAAATAATTAGTCGAAATTGGATATCATAGAAAAGTAACCGTCAAAATGACGGGAAAGCTGACATTTGGCTTGAGAAAAGAGTATAATATTTATACAGGTTGATCCACAGTCAGTGGTACCCCTAATGTATTACTAGCTCTAGGATATTTGCTAAAGATTTATATTTTCATAAAAAAACCTACTTAATTTTTAATTTAAAAAAGTTACGCTTTCTTTCTTTTTCTACGGAGCTTGTATGAAATATACAGGCCTTTTTAACAAGAAATAGCTAACAGTTTTTTTAATACTTGAGTATTACCTAATCGTTTTGCGAATTAAAATACTTAGATGTCGAGTTTAATAAAGATGGCCGCTATGTTATAGTAAATCTATTGTTAAGAATATACGCTTAGCCGCATACTCTAATAGCAACTGTACCGAAAAATGGGGTGAGTATGGATTGCGAGGGCAGTTGTGATATTAACGGGACGAGTAGAGATGACCAAGAGTTAGGTTGATTTAATAGTGTACTGATTATTGAAGTCTTGAATTATGATCATAGTGGTGTCATTGCTTAATTAATTAAGTGTGATGTTGGACTTAGAATGGCACATCTGAATTTCTTCCGTGGATGTCGTAAGAGCCATTAAAGAAATAGGTTAAGGTACATTTTAAGCGACATGCTAGCAACCTGTCACTATTATATCTGTCTCCTCAGATCCAGAAAAATATGCTAGAAGTGGATACAAAACCTGAAATAGTATTGGTTTTGTTTATGTAGTTATTTGTATGCTATCCCTAGTGCCTACCCCATTTGGGCATACAGGCGTGATGTATGAATGTATGTATTTAACATGGCAAACTGTCGACTGCGGCTGTTGTGCACACGTGCTGCTTGAAGGCGTTGTCACAGTTTCCACATAATTCCTTAGGTTAATACGCAAACGAAATCGATGCGTTTCTTGACCGACTTCTACACACTAGAGGCTCTGATATTTAAATATATACAAAAAAATAATTCTTCCCGTGGGTGTCGTAAGAGGCGACTCTGGGAAAGGGTTAGTGCATTTGTAGGCGATGGGCAAACTGTCACTACAATAATTCACGTATCATTTAGTTTTACCATCTGATTACCCTGAAATTGCTAAACGTGGCACTGGATTTGTGAATTCATGTTCTCTGCCTACCCCTCTTTGGAAAACGGGCGTGAGGATGTGTGTGTGTGTGTGTAAAAAATCATGCAAACATACCTACAGTAAAAAAAATTGGAAACTATGCCACTTTGTACCTTTTCACAAGAAATGTCACTGTAACATACCATACTATCGACTAATAAAAGCAATATGAAACTCATTACGAAAGGGTTCAAAGTGGCACAGGTATCAATTTCCTTGTACATTACGCCTGTATTTCCAAAAGTTTTGACCCCTCTCACCCCGATTTACCAGTAGTTCGACGCGTAAGGGAATGTGACACGTGTAGAATGCGAATGTAGAATGTGCAATTACAGTGGAGCGGTCACGCTGTCACAGAATAAACAGGCGTGCGAGATTTAGTGGCTGGCTGTAAAATGTTTAGAGCGCTGAATTTGGTGATTTATATAGACAGCGGTGCTGATTGTAAAGGAGTTTGAGTGTATCGGGACTCGAGTATTTGGCGCGTCGTGCGCCAAAGTAATTTGGCGGATGGAAGGGGTCATTTCATTTTCAGCCCTCATAACACGCTCACATGTCCATGCTAATTTCAGATGTTTTGTCAATCGCTTGAAGGTCAGCAGGAAGAGATTAGGAATATGTTCGCCTTTGTAGTTGTGTTTTGTTTTGTACTTGTTATTTTATCATGTGTTTATTTTGTACAATAAAGAGTTAGGTACAATACATAACACGCTCCATGTCAGGTGGCTACTTTTATATCAACTTGTGTATAGGTCTGTTAACTAAAGCTGGCACGTTCACAGTACTCACACTTGTGCAATTTCGCTATACTGTATGTTTAAAATTAATATTTTTTTATCAAATCGGGCAGACTTTTCATGATACGTATGCAGTGCAAAGTCACGCCGCGTGCTAATTCACAGATACTACACAAAATATTAATGCAATGCGTACATAATTCTGTTTTACGTGCCAGCTTTAATTAACCGACCAGTAGTCATCAAAAAACGAAAATTATTACATTTCAACTCAATTTAAAAAAGTATTAGTTGTAGCCTCAATAATAGTTCTGTTTTGAGCGCATTGATGTAGAGTCACACCAGATTTTAATTTACTGTCAAAAGTCACCTTGTTTTTTTTTATTCAGCATTGAAGTTTTTCGAGTAGGTAAAAATGGAACGTGATGTACTATCCGCCAAATTACTTTGGCGCACGATGCGCCAAACACCCTGTATATCTCCAGTAGTGTTATTCGGGCTGTCATTTGAGTCTGGAGTCGATCCGTGGATGTAGTAAGAGGTAACTAAGGAAATTGGTTTGGGTGACAAGCTAGCAACCTATCGCTATTTATACATACATACATCACGCCTGTATTCCCAAATGGGGTAGGCAGAGCACACGAAGCGCTCCATAGACAAAACCATGACTATGTCGCGTTGCGTGGTCACTTCTAGCATATTTTTTCGGTTTTGAGTTGGCAGGTATAATAGTAGCCTGTCGCCTCAAATATACCTTAACCTATTTCCTCACTCCCCTCTTACGACATCCACGGAAGAAATGGAGAGGTGTTATTCTATCCCGACACCACACATTATTTATATCTGCCCAGATAAAAATATGCTAGAGGTGGCTACGGAACGTGAAATAGTCATGGTTATGTCTATGCAGCGTTTCGTACGCTCTGCCTACCTCATTTGGAAATACAGGCGTACCTATAATGTATACGTGTGTGTGTGATTACGAAATATCTAGTGTCCGACCGAAGCTTCGGCTTCGGCTTCGGCTTCGGCCACCTTCGGCCAAAAAATCCACCTTCGGCCAAACCTTCGGCTTCTGCTAAAATTTGGCCGAAGCTTTGGCCGAAGCCGAAGGTTTGCAAATTGTGATTTGAAATTGAACGAACGATGCCAGAGCGAGACGGATAGTGCGCAGCGCTTAGAAGAACAGCCGTCAACAGCGTTTCGCCGACCCGATCGCATTGCTTGCAGTTAATCTTATAAATAACTGACAACACATAACATAACAACATAAACACACTTGATTTCGATGCGAAAACTGCGGAAAATATACTGCTGTTTTTTTTACTATTAGCAAATTCTCTCATTTCTTTGGGTCAACACACCTTCGGCTTCGGCTTCGGCTTCGGCCGAAGGTTTTCATGAAAGCCGATTAATCGGCTTCGGCTTCGGCTTCGGCCAAAATTGTACCTTCGGTCGGACACTAGAAATATCCCACTACAGGTCAGGTCGTTTGACTGACACGACTCCAGAATCCAAGTAATGTTGGTGTTATTATAGTAATACGTGTTCAAGTAATCCCGCCATTTCCTCCACGGTTTTACCTCCGGCTTTTCTGCATAGTAAATTGCGATTTCGTAGCCGACCGCGCGCAGCATCAGCAAACACTTGTCGTCAACGACACCACTGGTATGTCGTTTGGCAAATGAAAGATGAGAATGGTATTTGTTTAAACTCTAAAGCTAAGCGTCCACAGGTCCGCATCGCACGCATCGGACGCATCGGATTCAATCAGATGTATGGCGAAATGCGATGCGTACGATGCAGACAGGTGGACGCACTTGTATGAGTTTCTATACAAAGAATACTACAATCCGCTGCGTGCGATACGTCCGATGCGTATGATACCGACAAATGGACGCTTAGCTTTAGGCAACTATAATATCTATGTCAAAAATGTAAAGTTGATAAACTTTTTTAGGTTTCCTCATAGACAATGCTATAGGTACATACTACATTTTGTATCTGAAAGCAAGTATTGTATAACTATATTGGCAAACACGTCACTTGGACTGGTGATTTCTTACATAAAATTAGGTACCTACTCTAAAAATTTAATTAACTATAAAAATGTGTCAGAAATCCGACCGGTTCTTGCATCTAAGATTATGCTCTTCCTACCTGACTGTTTGCAGTTATCGTCAGCATTCGAGTTGGAAACCATGACTACAGCAGCATGTCGCAACGACATTTCGTCAATGTCTGCTGCTGTTGCATGTCGTTGGCTGTCAACTTGAACCATCAGAAGATATTTTCTGAATAGTAACTAGGTAGATATTGCAGCTTACATCACTTTTGCGGATGGTAAGGTATATAGATGCCTCTGGTCTAATGCAAAGATTCCCAAACATGTCGACATGTAGTTTTACGGCAGTGGTCCTCAAAATGTTCAGTTTCATTACCTCTATGATCTGTCCCGGATCAATACCATGATAACAGGAATTTGTAACCCACTGGGTGCGCTGAAAATGTCGAAAGATTTCAAAAGTGGCGGAACATTATTTTTTACCACAAATATTACATACATCATACAAACATACCCGTGTGGTGTCGGGTTTAGAATAATACCTCTCCATTTCTGCCATGGATGTCGTAAGAGGCGACTAAGGACATAGGTTTTTGTATACTTTAGGCGACAGGCTAGTAACCTGTCACTATTGTACCTGCCACCTTAAAACCTAAAGAATATTATTCTAGAAGTGGCCACTAAACGTGAAATAGTCATTGTTGTGAATATGTAGCGTTTTGTGTGCTCTGCCTACCATTTTGGGAACATAGGCGTGATTCTATGTATGTATACAAACATCTCGCCTGTATTCCCAAAGGATAGGCACAGCATACGAATGCCTAAGACAGGTGTAATTCTAAATTCGATGTATCCATGGCACGGGAGTTAAAACGATAATACCTAAGTTATACACTTATTATGATTCCGATGTACAGTTTTATCGCGCGAATTGCATTTTTTCATACCTTCACCATAACGGTAAAAACGGTCCAGTGGTTGGTTTTTGCTTCATTGTACGTCTCGCGAGGAACGATCGTGTAAATTAAATGTACATTCATACATAACGCCTGTGTTCCCATAATGATGTTGGCCACCTCAAACATAGATCATTTAACTTCGAAGGGTTATGCAAGTTGGATCCTTTCTGCTAAACTGCGTCCATATATTCTTATGGTTTTACGCTGGCAGGAATAATCGTGACAGGTGGCTAGCCTGCCGCCTAAAATATGCGTCAATCTATTTCTTTATTCGCCTCTTACGATACGGAAAAAATGGAGAGGTGTTATTGGGAGTGCGTTTGTTTTGCAATATTAATGATGAGATGTATGAAAGTATGTATTATATTACCTACAAGAGAGGGCCTCATGAAAAAATCTCTGGCCTAGAGGTTTCAGTTGAGAGGGCCTGAAACCTGACCTAAAAAAATGATCATAATTACAAATATTTTTGTAAGTCGAGTTTTCTTCGAAAAATTAAACAGTCTTAATAATGCCTAATCGGCTAACCCAGTTCTTTTAACGAGCGCAGTTAAATCTCTTATTTAACGGCGTGATTAACTCCCCAATCGATAACTCGGCGATTTTACAATAATAAAAACTAAACACGAACCGACTCCGGCGCACTTTCGAACCGGCGGGCGACCCTGCCGCATCGCGTTCAAATCAAACAGTTTAAACAGCGTTCGTAATTCGAATGCACCCTTGAATTTACTTTTTAAAAACGGCGTGAACCTGGCCAAAAATAACATACGAAAAAAGTAATCGATTCAATACGTGCTTGATTTTTTTATCGCTCAAAGTGAGACTGGCCGTAAATAAACCTAATCAAATTAAAAAAAACGTTTCATTTGAAATCGAGTGATAGTGGCCGAATGCAAGGCTGTCATAAAATTGGCGGGAAATAATTAAGTGAGCGCGGAAAAGGTGTTAGTGTTTTGTTTTTCAAAATGGATCCCGAAAAGAAAGAGACTGAAGTGACAGTGGACGATATCTTGCAGGATTTGGGCCCTTTTAAGACTTTCAACATTTATAATTACTTTTTAATTTTGATACCGGTCTTCTTAGCTGGGATGTACTCGTCAGTGTTTAATTTCGAAGTATTGGATTTGGATTACAGGTAAAGTTTTTTATCACTCCTTAATTAGAAATCTGGGTTTTATTCATGGATTAAGCCATGTTTTGAATACTTTTACTACAAACTCTACGTATACTTTTACAGAACCTAATCATATCGATTTTATCTTTGTTTTGGTACGTGACTATGTCAACAATGGACTTTTATTGCATTTTTCTATCTTATGTTATCATTTGTAGGTCTAAGAATTTTATAGACAAGTCACATTCATTATAATATACAGTCATCATATTCCAACTCTTTTCCGTGCACGCTGTCAAACTGTGGCGACTTTGAGACATTTTATGTATGATGTCTATTCCTTCTAAATATATAACGGAAATTAAGCTGCCTGAAGGTTATTTGGCAGAGATTCCCACGGGGATAAGTTCGCCTTTGTTCATAAAGCTGTTATCCTGTAACTTGTTTACGTAACTGTTTTATGTGCAATAAAGAGTCATACGATATGTACAATACAATACTGGTCACATTATTTGAAATTATCATTTACCTAAATCGATATTTAAATAAACCGGCCAAGTGCGAGTCGGACTCGCGCACGAAGGGTTCCGTACCAAAAATGCAAAAAATCAGAATTTTTGTATGGG
>BHDV01065687.1:99143-127402 GCA_005406045.1 Adoxophyes honmai
CGGACGGACGGACAGACAGACAGACAGCGAAGTCTCAGTAATAGGGTCCCGTTTTTACCCTTTGGGTACGGAACCCTAAAAATTACATTTTTCGAACTGCATTTTGCAGGCCAATAGTAGCGTAACGCGTTTGAATAGTTTTTAATAATGAGCTACGGAACAAAATAATAATATTATATTTAACTTTATGAAATGGAAATACATAAAAAAACTCAACTTAACACATAGGTACATACGTCACGTCTTTATTTCCAAACGGGGTAGGCATACGCTTCATAGTCAAAAACAATAACTATTTCCTATTTCGCAGTCACTTCTAGCATATTTTTAGGTTTTAAATTAATAAGTACAACAGTGGCAGGATGCAAGTCCGTCGCCTAAACCTATTTGTCCTTAGTCGCCTCTAACGACATCCACGGAAGAAATGGAGAGGTATTATTCAAAACCCGACACGGCATAATTGCAATTATGATTAGAGGAAAACACGATTAACTCACGTATCGAGCACGAGCAGTCGCACGAACAGAGCTGTGGCTCGCAGTGCGCGTTTGGCAGCAGCTGCTGCGACTCCTAGATGAAGGGCAACGGACTAGCCCTGTACTGGCTCCTCGAACTACCCGCGTTTTATTACAATTACGTGCGTTTTATTATACCTTATCACACAAACATACAACTCTAATGCCAGGTGATGGATTTAAGCTTTCATCCTCATGGAATCCTGTTATAAATTAGCGTAATAGGGTCTTTGACAACAGTAAAAATAAACTATAATTTGTGGCCATCCTAACAGATTATAGGAAAATTAAACATATTTCACTTTCTTTTGTACAAAATATTATGCATTTTTAGAGTATTTTGTTCTATTAATTTCTAATATTCGTTAATAATGTATCTGTGACTGAAACGCTTGCGATTTATTGATGACGTCACATACCATGAAAGATATCTGTGGTCAAAGTGGACATTGATAATTTGACATGACAATTTTGACAGCTTCTTTGTGTGGTGCCTTTGTTTACTTGCTTGTGACGTCAAACAGCGTTTTTGGCGTGAGTTTGAGAATTTGAACTTTAATATTTATTTTCTTTGTTAATACAGACAAGAATCCAGAAATACTATTATATCGTGTTTATTACATAATGAAGAATTTATTAAAAGTATATTTCAAAAATGTTCAAAAACCCTATTCATGTAAATAATTAGTTTCATAGATGTTTGAATGTCAGTTTTGTCCATACTAATCTCATTTTGAGATAAAATTTACTCTTTCCTATATTTCAAAAACAGTATTTAAAACCGGTTCACCGGTTCTACACGGTTATTACATACATACATAACCGTCACGCCTTATTCCCTGCGAGGTAGGCAGAGACAACAGAGCGCAAGACACGGTTATTCTGAACAAATAAACAAACAAAGGCTTAGTTTGTGTGAGTGAGTATTTTTGAAGTGTTAATTTGACACGTTAGGAGCGTTCTGTGAATGAATGTGAATGAATGAATGTAAACGCAGATGCACCATAGCCTTCTTAAGGCTGCAGTGAACCGAATGAGAAAAAAAATAGTCTTGAAATAAGTCATTCTTTACTCGCGAGATAATCAGTTTTTTAATGAAAAAACTAGCCAAGTGCGAGTCGGCTCAGTACCAAAAACGGCATAAAAATCACGTTTTTTGTATACCTATACGATCAGTATCTATTTTATTTCAGTTTAATTACTTACGTTTAAAGTATGCCCAAAAAAACACATTGTCATTGGAAAGGAGCCCTCCGTGAATTATTTTATTTAATTTTTACGATCTCATTTTTGATCAAGCTAGTCTCCATATAGCGAAATAACGGAACTACTCACGTATGTTATACCGAGATTAGCTCGACATGTTTCGGGTCGATCCGTGACCCATCATCTGGAGCTACGCACCACGGCAGCGGACAGACGCGCAACTGTAAAATCATGTCGAGCTAATCTCAGTATAACAAACGTGAGTAGTTCCGTTATTTCATTATAAGTGAGTCTCACGGTAGTTATGTTTACAATAAAGAATAATCCAGACTAAGCTAGTATTTTAGAGTAGCAAGTAATTTAGTAACTAAATGTGTTTGAACAATGAAACTAGAAGTAGAAATAGAGTACCTGTCACTTTCTGCAGTCTCTAGTTAGACAGTGACAGATATAGTCTATCTCGCGCGCAACTCTACTCGCGCTCTCTTGTGCTAAGCCAGCTATCATTATTATGACTCTATGGGTGCAGGACGTGTTAGATATAGGCGCAGCGCAGACGACAGACTTGTGCGCGATCGAGTCTGCGGAGCAATAAAATTTCTGAATGGCGCGCTGACAGTTTCCATTCAAAAATTTTATTGCTCCGCAGACTCGATCGCGCAAAAGTCTGTCGTCTGCGCAGCGCCTTATTTTCACGCTCGCTCCACCGTAGCACATACTCGAATGCATACCTAATAATAATCCTTTGGAATCAGTGCACTTCTTCAGTGAAATGTATGGTGCCGCGTTTTGAATAATACCTCTATATTTCTGCCGGGGATACCGTAAGAGCCGACTATGGAAAAAGGTTAAGGTATATTTTGAGGTGACAGGCTAGCAACCTGTCACTATTATACCTGCCAACTTTAAACCTAAAGAAATATGCTTGAAGTGGCCGCGAAAGGTAAAACAGTCATGGCATTATCTTCCCACCCCGTTTGGGAATAGAGGCGTGACTTATGTTTGTGTGTTTGAATGACCTTTGGAAACAGTAACGGTATCGACCTTGCTTTGTCACCATTGTCGCTAGCTAGTACTATTTACTAGTGGCGTGAAACCAATTAGGTGGATTCACCAAACATGGATGGGATTTTTGAAGTAACTGATCATTTTCCTCTTTTCACTGGCTTTTATTTAACTTCACTTTTGTACATACATACATACATACATATTTTCACGCCTGTATTCCCGAGAGGGGTAGGCAGAGCACATGAATTCAAAAATCCAGTGCCAGGTTTAGCAATTTCAGTGTAATTAGATGGTTAAACGTGATATTGCAGTGACAGGTTGCTAGCCCATCGCCCACAATACACTAACCCTTTCCCAGAGTCGACTCTTACGACCCCCACGGGAAGAAAGGGGGAGGTGCTATTCGAACCCGGCACCACACGGGAAATTCACTTTTGTGTGTTTGTAAATATGTTTACAAATCTTGCAAGGAAGATTTGAACCACTTCCAATAGACTGAGCTGAAACTTGGTATACCTACGTAACTTAGATGACAATATAATATTCCGGTAGTGGACTTCTGGTGGCCCAGCCGGACTGTCTCTGATAGACGGAACTCTTCAACGGCTGGTCTGATTGACTTGAAAACTGGTGCACATAATCTAGGATGGATGACAATGAAGTACAGTTGGCAAAAAGTACAGTCAGAAAAAAAAGGTTTGTATCGAAAATGAAATTTTAACAGATTTCCTTCTTATTACACAGTATTGTACACCTAAGCATCTTTTGGAGGATTCCCAAAATAGTCTATGGCCGATTCAGGATAATATTAGACCTTTAACGGCCAAATCCTCACGAATTTTTAAGTACCCAAGACGTCACCGCAAATGGTGATGGTGGTTTTGAAAACATTACAACAAACAGTAACAAGTGTTATTGCAATAATGATACCCAATTTTCCCTTTGGATTAAAATGTCCGTCCTAATGTTATCTTGACTGGACCATAGGTGGATCCGTAGGGTACAGGATACTAGTGTGAAATAAATAGATGTTTATAGAAATTTTAAAGAAATATACCAGCAAGAGGTCCTCCAAACCCAATGAAGCTTTAAAAGGTATCTATGATAAAAAGTAAAGGAGGAAGTGGCCAACACACACTTAATAATAACACATTCACGACCAAGCCTAAAATCAAAACATCTGCGCGGAACCGAGTAGTCTATAGCTAGTACAAAATGAACCCGGCTACCGGGTTCTCGGTTTCTCGCGAATGTTTTGAAGAACCCGGGAGCCGGGTCCTTGGTTCTGAATGTGTTAAAACCTAAAAGTTATGCTACATGTGGTTATAACGTGAAATAGCTATGATTTTGACTATCAGCGATTCATGTGATCTTAAATGAATAAAGATGTGTAGGTCGGTCATTCTCCAGACTTATGTTAAAATTCTAATTAACGCGTCGCTTTTTTTCCGGTCTCTTTTCAGTGAATTTGATAACAAATCCGGAAACGCATCGATCATTGAAATATAAATATTAATGGGGCACTTCATAATTACCAACTAAATGCAGGTATGTAATTTACCGAAAAAATAAAATTAATACGACGCGCAAATTAGAAAAAACGACGTGGTTTTTTCCTATCAATTCAATTTTTATTTCAATTCAATGTCAATGTAAAACTTAACATAACTCTTTTTTCATTTGATTTTATTATTCTTGGTTTCGACGATTATAGTAAGACTACCGTGACTACGCTCGCTGTAACGCAGCCGAATCGTTGAGATAAAAAAATTAAAAACTTTATTTTTAAAAAAAGTTGTAAAAAACATAATTCACTGAGTGGTAACACTGCCTAGTTTGTTTACAAGTTTATGGATTGAGCTGCGATAACTCGTCAGCTGTTACTTAAACCCCTTAGGGGTCTTCAATAGTGGCTAAGGAATATTCATCCATGTACAAAATACATTTATTGATTTTAAATAAATAAAATAAAATAACATAATATTATTATATTATCCAAGTGCCGCTAAGTGACAAACATAAAGGACAATCACGAAAGTTTAATGTTTAAACAAGTAGTTAAGTAATCCTAAAAATTTTCACGGTTTCAAGTAACTACCCTGGTACCAATTTTCACTATAGGTTTATTATCGTGAACAAACCGCCTTATGCAATTATAAAAGGAACTAAGACGGCACGATACTAAAATGATAATTATTTTATGAGGCTGAATCGTAAAACGACAAAAATTTATGCGCAAGTAAACTTTAACCGGCGTAGACTGTTATAGAGTTTAGCCCGGGGGTTAAATAATTTACAGGTGTATAAATTTCTCCTTAAGGATAGATACTACCCAAGATATTATCATATGTATGTATAGGTAAGTACGAACATGAATATACCTACATAGAATCAGTTCTTGGAATCTAAAAACCTTGTGTCACTATCATAAAGCATTGATCGTCGATATATATATAATCTAAGCTAATCTAAGGGAACAAATACGTATAAATCACGTCTATATTTCCAAATGGGGTAGCAGAGCACACGAAACGTTACATAGACAAAACCATGACTATTTCATGTTCTCAGATACTTACAAGACATGATTGGTTTTGTCATTTTTCAACTGACACAGTAGTTCATATTAAAATTTAGAAGTGCAGTTTTAAGAGATGAGACGAAAGCAAAGTTTATAATAAAATCACACGATCGTTTTCAGTGGCGTGCATAACTATATGAATAAACATTTCACAATTTAAAAAAATCAAAAAAATTACGTACGTCATATACCTAACACGCTTGTATTTCAAAATAAGGTTAACAGAAAACACGAAAGAATTCATAAACCATGAATATTTCGTGTTTCGTAGCTAATTTAACCATTAAAAAAATAACATAGGTAGAGTCCAAATTGTTGGAAAACTCTGAAGTGGATGTAGATAAACGAAGAAGACACTAAGATAACCATTAGTCACTTTAAGACAATCATTAGTCATTTTAAGACAATCATCAGGGCTTTTAAGACAACCCTCAGTCGTTTTAAGACAGTAAAATACTCAGTCATTTTAAGACAACCGTCTGTCATCTTAAGACAACCATCAGTCATTTTATTCAAATTCAAATTCAAAAGTTTTAATTCAGATAAACATCCATATTTTGTTAGTACCTAACAAATCTTTCAAAAACTAATGTTAGTTTTATAAGTATTATTATTATCTTGTACATTTTCGTTTATTTTATCTTATTTTATTTTATTTTCCATATGGACCCGAACCCATCTTTTCAAGAGTGGAGAGTCCCACCGGTCCGAAAATACCTAAATAAATTTTAAGACACCTATCAAACAATCTCTCCCATCTTTTCAGATGCTCAGTGCCAGAATGTGGCGAGGATCCAGAAACCTGGAACTACACCATACCTCGTCTGGAAGACGGTTCCTTCGCCAAATGCCTCCGATATGGCACCTTCAGCAACATATCAGGCACCAACGACAGCTGTTCAGCTGAGCTGTTCGACACTTCTTCGGAGATTGAATGCGATTCGTTCGTGTATTTGGAAAAGCATTCTATAGTTAAAGAGGTGGGTGTATTTTGCGTACAAACATGTTTATTGAAAGAAAGAGAATGAAAGTCATTTATTGCCAAAAATTTTACACAGACATAACATTGAACTTATTTAAAATACATTATATATATTACATTATATTATAGATAGTTAATTTGTATTTTTTAGTTTGTAATAGTTTGTATTTTTTTTGTGTTAATTTACCAATACTTATATCTTCTTTAATTAAATAAAAACATCTTTTAAATACATTAGCCTAAATTAATAAATAATAATAACTTAAAGATATGCATTGTCACTTCCGTGCCAAATAGCGCCAAAAGAGCCGCACTCAGCATAATATTTCATTATTTTTATCATAAGATTTTCAGTGCGATCCCGTAAACTTATAACTAGCATAGCATGCATTATTCCATATTGGGTAGGCAGAGACGACGAAGATCCATACGCCATTCTGACATGAATTCTATCGGATTATTTGATTCCTAACCCACCGTAGAACCTATTTAAAGTAAACGTCAAACTCGTCAAAGTGATATACTGATATAGCATTGCTCTACAAAGAAAAAAATAATAATTATGGCAATGTGACCCACCGGTCAGAAATTAATGTAGACTCCGTAAAAATATTATATTCTAATTAGTCTGTTAGTTAGATTTTGGAAAAAATGAGACATGTGTGTTTTCAGGTTTATTAAATAATTAAATATCGACAAAATTCAAAATTTGAATGTAATTATAATATCGATTTCATCCAATAAAATTAATACGACGCGCAAATTAGAAAATTGAATAATAACATTATTAATGTATTTGCGTATTGCGTATTGCGTCTGAACATATACATATAGATGGCATATTTAATTTGGATGTAAATAAAAGTCATTATGAATCTCCTACGACATGGTACTAAGGAAACGAGTAATTTCAGTTTCTTTGACTGAATATATTACTCGCGAAACACTTCATATTTACTTTTCTCCGAACGGGCTTTTTTCTCCGTATCAATATCCGTTTATTTGGATCTTTATGGATGTCTAAGAATCTCATAATCATCATGATCATCAAAGTCTCACTGCTGGGCTCAGGCTCAATATGAGAGATCTTGGACTATAGTCGCCACGCCTATCTAATGTGGGTTAGAATCTTCATACACAATGTTGATTCGCTCTGCAGTTGTGTACAAGTTTCCTCATGATGTTTTCCTTTTTAGGGTTCCGTATTCAAAGGGTGAAAACGAGACCCTCATTACTGAGATGTGATAGCTAAACAGTTGAAATTTTCACAGATGACGTATTTCTACTGCCGCTATTACTACAGAAACTAAAAATAAAATTAATACACACATAAACGCTACATAGACCATAGTCTGTCTATTTCATATTTCTTAACCACTTCTAGCATATTTTTTAGGTTTTATACAAAGATGTATAGTGTCAGGTTGCTAGCCCGCCTAAAATTAGCCTTAGTCACCTTTAACAACAGCCCCGGAACAAATAAAAATGTGTTATTCTAAGCCCGACACCACACGGCAAAACTATTTAATACATACATACAATCACGCCTGTGTTCCCAAATGGGGTAGGCAGAGCACACGAAATGCGACATTGACAAAACCACGATTATGACTATATCTCGCTTCGCGGCCACTTCTAGCATAGTTTTAGGTTGGCAAAGATGGAAGAGGTAGAATTGTGACAGGTTGGTAGCTTGTCGCCTAAAGCATACCTAAACCTATTTCCTTAGTCGCCTTTCACGACATCTACGAAAGAAATGGAGAGGTATTATTCTACCCCGCCACCGGCATAAGAATTTAATTCATCCTCCAAAATACACGATTCCCACGAAACCGACAATCTACCTAATTTTACGAGCACTGAATAGCAATAGATGATGCACTAACAATCGGACAAGATGAGAATATAAATGAAGATCTAAAATGCATGTTGCCTTGAGTGTTATAATTATAATAAAATACCTATCGCGTCTGTTTGTCTCAACGCAATAAAGTCAAATAGTAGCCAGTAGGCTAGGTATTCAAATTTCGCCGCCCTTTTTTATTTCTGCCTTTTGATACCTTACTTAGGACATTATCACAATATACGCAGTAAAAAAAATCTACGGCGAGAAATACAATGTCACTATTATGTTTAATTTATACAGGGTGGCCGGAAATTGACCATTATTATTATTATTTTAACCGTGGTCGAGTATAGTATACGCGTCTCTAAACCCCTGTGAAGTTTTTTCCCGGAATTGTCTTTTTTTCCAAAAACAAGGCGCTGGACCTGGAAAGCGATGATAACATTTATTTTGTCTCCCACGAGATCAATAATGGAAATTTTCAGGAAATATTTCACAGGTTAAAATATTTACAGTAAATTTCCGGCCATTCGGTATAAGTTCTATGGTGGGTCAGACATCAATTAATTCCTACCGATGTCTACACAGAAATGATTATTAAGTCCTACCACGTCAATAATTATTTGTGCCGTCAAACTGGTCAAACACAGCATAAGATATTCTCGTAAAAATAAGATATAATATGTAAGATACTGGAATGTTTCATATAATTAATATCAGATCAAGGAATGTCGGGTATTTTTCCTTTCCGTTCTGGCCGTATGGAATATCATAAATGTAACATAAATAATAAATGATTCTTGTTATGGCTCTGATAAAATAAATAGAATACGTTTTACTACGAGAAATGAGAAGAACTTGCTTTTTCACGAACATCATAACTTATTAAAGTCGAAAAATGTTTAGGAAATAAGTAAGATTTCGAATGACTACAAATAGGATTACGAAAATTGTGGAATGATAAGTAAAAAATAATAATAGGAATCTTTGTGTCCTCAATAAAAAAAAAACTAAATTGAACAGAAATTGGTTTTGTATGCTCACAGTCAAACCTAGTTGCTTTCTATACAAGTTGAAAAAAAGAATCCTCAATTTTTCATACAAATTTTATGATTCAATTTTGTGATACGTTCAATACAGATTAAGTAATGGAACGGTTGTTTTTAGATATAAGTACTCGTATTTTTTATTTATCGATAAGTGCTCTAGATTCTGAATAGGAAAATCTTTTTTTATTTCGAAATCTACAAACGAAGGGAATACAACTTTTATGAAATGGCTCGTATTATTCGTTTTGGCTTCTAAAATTGCAAACGAAAAATAAGACAATACGTGGGATAAAGCTAGTTCGACAGTAGCTGCCACGGTCGCCAAAGGTCGACATAGAGCAGTAATGAGCCATCAAGTTGACAATAATATATTTTCGCCGCGCTCGCCTGCGCCCAGTAATCGGCATAGCAAAATGATCCAGCGATTTGTTATAATGATAGTAAAAACAACACATTTTAATGTTGTCCTCGAGCGGTTTAAAATAACGCTGAGGCTAGTACTTTCATAACAAAGTGCATTTTTTATAATGTTGCTATTATCGAAGTATTTTGCTGTGACTCTTTCAGTGTAGTTTCATGTAGGAATTACTTCCAAGTCTATATGTTTTAGTTACATACATACATACAATCACGCCTATGTTCCCAAACGGGGTAGGCAGAGCCCACGAAACGTGATATAGAAAAAGCCATGATTATGACTATTTCCACTTCGCAGCCACTTCTAGCATAATTTTAGATTTGATAACAGGCGGAATAGATGAATACTGAAAGGGGAATAGTGACAGGTTGCTAGCCTGTTGCCTAAAGCATACCTAACTAAACCTATTTTCCTTGGTCGCCTCCTACGACATCCACGGAAGAAATGGAGAGGTGCTATTCTAGACCCGACACCACACGGGTTAGGTTAGAATAGGCTGTAATGTATGTACCATCGAACCAATTGATTTCTGACCCACAATAGAACCTATTCACAGTGAACGTCATAGTGACATTGCATTGCTTGACAAAGAAAATCTTTATGACGTTTATTGTGACAACGTTCTGCGGTGGGTCAGGAATCAGTTGGTTCGATTGTACATTAAATTTACACGATGGTTCCTCGCGAGATGTATAACGAAGCAAAAACCGACCACTGGGGCCGAAATAACTTTGGACAGGATTTTACCGTTATGGTGATGGTATTAAAAAATGCATTTCGCGAGATAAAACTGTACGGTCAAGTACTTTAATTCATGAGCCACCATAGAACCTTTTTAAAGAAAAAAACATTACCATTTCCCTTGACAATTAATGGGATGTCACTATGACGTTTACTGTGAATTGGTTGTACATCGGAATCATAATAAGTGTATACATTGATTTTTGTTTCATTTCTCTTGGCATGGAGATGTTGGATTTAGAATTACACCTAGTTTTGTATTTTGGGAATACAGGCGTGATGTATGTATTATAAATTTAATATTTGTATTAAAAAAAGAAAATTCCGCCCCTCTTAAAATAAGCTAAATAAAACCATAAAAATATGAGATTAGCGCGTTCAAACAAACAATCAATCAAACAAAAAAACTCTTTCGTTATACTATTAGTACAGATTAGGGATCCAGACATAAATCCATTATATTCATGTCGAGTGATATCGATTCATATTTAGTTGAACTTAGTTTAACGGTGTACTCGTGTGGTGTCGGATTTAGAATAACACCTCCCCATTTCTTCCGTGGATGTAAGAAGCAACCCACATAACCCCGTGCATTTCCCCATGCCCTGCTTTATGCATAAAGTATTTCCTATCCGTTAATAATTTTAAACAAAAAAAAACCGACTTCAAATTAGCAATATATTATTTTGAAAGTATTCTGTTTACTGAATGTAAATTCTTGATTTCATCAACAAATTACGGAAAACGCCGTACACCTCCATATAAAATTTGAAGAGCTCCCTCGATTTCTCCAAGATTCCATCATCAGATCCTGGTTTCGTGTCAATGGGACCAATTTCGAGTTATACCCTTTCGATTAAAAAATTTTTTTGAAAATCTGTTCACGGGTCTCCGAGATATCGAGTAACATACACAAAAAAAAAAAAAAAATAGGTCGAATTGAGAACCTCCTCCTTTTTTTGAAGTCGGTTAAAAAAAAGGTAGACACACGTCCGTCACAGCCAGTGAATTTAATGACCCATTAAATGCTGAACTAATTCGCCGTACTCACAATCATATCACGAGACGGAGCACGTGTGGGGAGGTGTGAATTGAATCATGCTTTAAATATGGTTTCACGCCATTGAACTTCGATTATTGTAAATCTAAGACGGAAATTATGAAGCACAAACATACTTCGCACCTGCATTACCTACGCTACCTTAAATAATAGGGTCGGCACCACAGACTTCTACCGAATTAGATGACTCAAGTGTATTTGCTTCGCGTGCCGAAAGGGAGCCAAAAAGGAGAGCAATGCTCTTCCTTTGAGTTTGACGCGATTTCATTTAGTCTTGTACTACGTAGATAAGGTTTAACTTCCTAGAGACAGGACAAGTTATTATAGCATTAGGCGTAGCCTGTAATGATAGTGTAAGCTTTGGTGAAAATAAATAAAAATAATAAAATTTGAATAAGACCTTTGAATCGGTTTCACTCGGACTGTCAATTCCCATCACTAAAGCGCTCATGTGACGTTACAGTAGGTAGGTAGTGGCACGCTTGGTTTTCATACAAATGTAGAAACTCGCGGTATCTATTTTGATATAAGTCTGTGGTCGGTACATGAAACGCTACATAAAAAAATAAATATTTCACTGAATTATGAATGTTATCATACAATCACGCCTATATTCGCAAGTGGTAGGCAGAGGACACAAAACGTAACGTTTTGTAGCCACGTCTACCAATTTCTTTGATATAAAAACTGATGAATACATACATACAATCACGCCTGTGTTCCAAAATGGGGTAGGCAGAGCACACGAAACTTGACATAGACAAAACCATTATTATGACTATATCACGCTTCGCAAACACTTGTGGAATAGTTTTGAGTTTGCAAAGATGAATGAGGTATAATAGTGACAGGTTGCTAGCTTGTCGCCTAAAGCATACCTAAACCTATTTCTATAGTCGCCTCTTACGACATCCACGGAGGAAATTGAGGTGTTATTCTATCCCGATACCACTCAGGTTTCATCCTTAGGTCTCATCCTTAGGTCCCACGAGTATACTGTCATACTACATACTATATTACAATCAAAACATCCTTACTAATATATTATTATAAATCGGAAAGCGAGTTTGTTTTTTATTTGTTTGTTTGTTTGTTCCGCTTTCACGCCGTAACTACTGAACCGATTGCTTTGAAATTTTGCAGACTTAAAGTTAGAAGTCCGGATTAAATAATAGGATACTTTTTATCCCGGAAAAAAAAATATTCCCGAGGGAAAACAAAAATATAGTTTGCTTGATGGATGGATTTTAGATGGCGCTGTGTGTCGTTTAAAACACGGTAAAATATTGCAAACGAATATAAACATGTAAATTTGTTGTGCTTTATAACCGAATTCCACGCGGGCGAAGCCGCGGGCGGAAAGCTAGTTTGTCAATAATGAAAATGTCTATTTGTTGTTACTTAAATTGCTGCTCCTCTCTACTGCTCAAAGGTTGACTGGCAGAGATCCGGTTTGGGATAAGTCCGCCCTTGTACTTTGTACTTTTTTAAGCCAATCTGTAATAAAATTTTTTGTACAATAACTAGTTTTTTACTTTACTTTCTTTACTTTTAACGATATCTCCTAATTCAACATGGCTACGTCAGTTTGCATTCCTTGAGAGCATAGTCCATGAGTAACTAGACTTATTGTAAACGAAATGGAAGCGTAATCAATGATTACAAACCCAAGTACAATGCCTTTCCGTAAAATATAAAATAACATATGATTCTGCTAGCCGTCCGAACAGGTGTGGAAATCTGTTATGACTACATCCTATATTTTTCTTCATTGCGCGTATCAATCACAGTGTGACCAATACTTTAGTTATTTCGCTACGCAACGATACATTATTCTTATCTTTAATCGAAGAAATGTTGAATCAAATTGTAATTGAGACTCGTTTTCAGCTGTGAATAATAATAACGTACAGGGTGTTATGACAAAAATACTGAAAAATTGTCATGCATTTTTCAGATTACAATTGTTTAAAAAAAACGGAAAAACTACGAGTAACATCCGCCGATGATCTTTCAAACCATGTGTCGACACACTCATTGATTTATCTGCCTGTATTCCCTTAACCTCCTGACGACCAGCGTCAATTTATATGCAGTTCAAAATTGACTCTTAATGTCAATAGACAAAGTTACTAATGGCTTTTATTTTATATACTATGTATAGCACGCCAGTCGTCAGGAGGTTAAAAGGGGTGAGCAGAACACACGAAACGTTACATAGTCAAAACCATGACATAGGGCTACATTTAGCATAATGTTAGGTATTAACGTAGATGAAAGAAGTACAATAGGTACAATTATTTCTTAGGTTTTTTTCTGAAACTTTACTTATTTTTAAAAATAAAGTAAAGCCTCCTTCGAACAAAATGTCCTACTTTAAATAGTTACTTTAAGTGACTTTTTGTAAGATCGAGTCTGCAGCGCACAAAAAGTCTTCGTGAATTGTATACATTGTGCGCCGGACTTTTTGCGCGTCATGTGCGTTACGGCACATTATTTCATAGGTTCTATTTTCAAAGACTAAAAAATCCGTCGCGGATAGTCTGTCGTCTGCGCAAGGTCATTGACTGCAGTATTTAACGTGGCAAGATTTTTCCATGGGAAAGTGATGCGCGAGCTTACCCCTCTACTTAAAATCCTGCCGAGTTCGGAGACAACTTTCCGTTCATGTCCCATAGTTTTCGGACACCCTGTAAACTCGTAAAGGTCTATTTTTTCAAGAGGAATGGCCTGTTTTTTATTGTTCTTGAGTATACATATCACGAATATGGTAATCTTTTTTTATTCTTGATATAAACCAATCAAAGTTTTCCTTGACATTCGCCTTAGAAATCTCAAGTGGAAGAACCCATAAGCGTTATTTGTCGTGCGTTTAGACGTTTTAGGATAGCGTTTTCCTTGTATTTAATTTATGCAGTACCTAAACTAAAAACGATTGTAGTGAGGTGACAACACGTTTCAGAGCTCGCAAAAAAGTGAGATGTCCATCTGATTGTTTTTGGGTAGCCTCCAATGTCGTGACTCTAAGGAATTTATTTAGGGCCTCAGATACCTAACCTCACTTACCTAAGTGGCTCAAAAATCCCAGTTCGCGATGGTACAATTCAAAACCTCAAGACTGGAAAGTTTTGTTTGGATCTGAGGCCCTAAATACAAACATAGGTATGTTTGTAACTTGGTCGTGTAATACTAATCCAATAGCTAACATCTAGTCGGTCACATCGGTCATTGATTACACGTCTAAATTTCGAACAGTGGCAAGTGGCTCAACAATCCCAGTTCAATAGTCGAGTTCATTAATATATGAGCAAAACTGAGGGTTCAAAAATATCTGTACGCCTTTATGACATTGACAATAAGGTGCAAAAGTTTACATATTTGGCATTTGTCTGCTCATATATTTATGAACTCGACTGTACCTAATCCTTAACCTTCAATTTCAATAAAATTTTGGGAAATATGGTAAAATGTATCGTGAGAAAACCTGCACACAATGTTGAAGTAATACGATTTTGTGTGTTAAGTTCCCAATTCGCGCTGACCCCGCGTGGGAACTACAGCCTTTGATACATGCACATGTCCCTTAAATTATTTTCTTAGTCACCTCTAAGAACATCCACGAAAGAAATGCACAGGTGTGATTCTAAATCCCACACAACATGCAACGGCTCTATCGAAGTGAATATTGAAGAACATACTTAATACTATTACAGTTTTGCTTTGAAGTATCACCCTAAAAAATACAGTCAATGTTTCGTTAGGTTTAGTCACTTTAAAAAAATAAACAGGCCATCAACTGCTAAAGCAATTTCTCTAACTTTCACCAACGTTGATAAAAAGTTACTGAAATGAGTTCATCAGACTTAAAACAATTTTGTAAAGGTCTCTACCAACAGTGTCGTTTGACTAACTATTTAAATAGTTTATTATTTATTTTCGGCGTATTCCAAAATCACAACTGAACAAAATATACGAGAGTACATACATCACGCCTGTGTCCCCAAACGGGGTAGGCAGAGCAGACGAAACGATACATAGACGAAATTGTGACCATTTCTTTATTTAGTTCGCAGATATAATAGCCTCTCAATCTCAAAGGTTGGCTGTAAGAGGTCCCTTAAAGCAACCGCCTTTGTACTTCGCCATTTCATTTGTATATAATTTTGTTTTTTGTATTTTGTGTTTTTTCCTTTTGTACAATAAAGTGTTTACTTACTTACTTATAATAGCGACAGGTTGTCAGCCTGTGGCCTAAAGCATGCCTAACCTATTTCCTTAGTCACCATTACGACATCCACGGAAGAAGAGAGGTGTTATTCTACCCCGACACCACACGTGTCAAAAGTTAAATCAACCCGTCACGTCGTTAACTACCCAAATCATCGATTTAACTACAATGGGTGACCGTATCTATGACTCAGAAGCTTGTCCAATCAAATCTATCATGCTTCAATGCACCTGCATTTTCCTTAACGTTTATCGCAAAGGCCTCAATGGTTGCCTAAGTTTAGTCAACCTTGATCTTCAGGTCAAGAAACTGGTAAAAAATGAGAAGTAACTGCGTAAACCTTGATTGATTATATCGCCCTTGACTTTGAACTTGAACTTAAGACTTAAAAGGGTTATGAAATATGGATACAGCTCTTTTTGGGCGAATGGCAGCAGCCGTGGCTCCTAGACAATGGGCTAAGGACTAGCCTCAAATTCAACGAGCTAAATTCAACTTAAGGTTGCGTTTCCACCAGAGATGTGCGAGAATGAGTTCCGAGAGATGTGTTTGTCATTAACCAATAGAAACGCTTCATTTACTTACCCTCGCTTAGCTTAGCTCTTAAGGAAACAACCCAGAGGAGCGAGGTTTTTATACATACAAACGAAGGGAAAGATGTGTGCGAGGAATGTGTTGCGAGGCGGCGTCTGGCTAAGATAGCTGAACAGTGCGAGGACACGTCGCACACGTGATACGTCGGCCAATACAACCTCGCGCCGCTTAGCTGCCTCGCACATCTCTGGTGGAAATGCAGCCTTAGACGTGAGCTACCTGTATTTTACTGTGGTGTCGGGTTCAGAAGCCTCTCTCCGTTTCTTTCGAGGATGTAAGAGGCGGCTAAAGAAATAGTACTAAAGTAGTAGTCATAACTTTGACTAAGTAACGTTTCGTATACAAGCAACATGAATATATTCGTTTTATTTCACGTTCAGTGATTCTCAAGGTAGTTTTATGTTTAATATACTAAGTTGCTAGAAATAACTTAACATATTTTTTCTTTTCAGTTTAACCTGGCCTGCCAAGATTGGAAGCGGACATTAGTCGGTACCGTTCACAATGCCGGCTTTTTCGTCTCCATCCCTCTTACGGGTCTCATTTCCGACAAATTTGGCCGCCGATTGGCTGTTGTCTTCGCATGCGTGGCCAATGGCGTCTTCGGGCTCATTCGGGCACTTTCGGTTAACTACAACATGTTCGTTGTGTTTGAATTTTTGGAACCCGCGTTCGGAGGCGGCGTTTATACGGCCTGCTTCGTGTTGGGTAAGTAATTTTTTGTGACAGTAGGTGTCGAGTGGGTTTAAGGGCCGATTTTTCAATCACTAGATAAATTTATCTGCCAGTTAAAATTATTGCTATCCTTTTTTCGCGTCATATAAAAGAAAAGTGACAGCCAACATTTATCAGACAGATATGTTTTATCTGGTGATTGAAAAATTAGCTCTTAGTCTTACTTAAGCCAAAGATACATTAGGGGACAAATGTGCCGCGACATGTGTCGCGTATATATACGCGGATATAAGTCGCGCGACATGTCGAGCGAAGTCCGGCGACGTCGCGCTACATCGCTCGACATGTCGCGGCACATTTGTCCCCTAATGTATCTATGGCTTAAAAGGCAAAATAATCTGCCCACTCTACTTTTTAAAATTATGTTGAACGTGATGTTAATAATAGTTTAAAAGAAAAAATGGTTCGGCGGATAATTTTGTTAACACTTTATCCTCGTCATTTTTTGTCAAAATAAAAGAAAATCGTAAAAGCACAATAGTTTCTAATAATCTAACCGAAGGACTGAATAGTTTTTAGTGTTCCGTAGCCAAATGACAAAAAACGGAACACTAGCCGATTCGTCATATGTCTGTCCATCTGTACGTCCGTCCGTATGTCACAGCCACTTTTTTCGGAAACTAAAAGAGCTAGGTATGCTGTGGAAACTTAGTAAGTAGATTTATTCTGTGAACCGCATAAACTTTGAACTTGTGAGATTCCCCATAATATTTCGAACTGAAACTCTTTTGCTACGTACGCCACTAAAACATTTCGAAGGCGTCAATCTAGGAATTGTCCAAGATTCGACATACATACATACATATTCTCACTCCTTTATTCCCAAGAGGGGTAGGCAGAGCACATGAATTTGAAAATCCAGTGCCACTTTTAGCAATTTCAGGGTAACCAGATGGTCAAACGTGATATTGCAGTGACAGGTTGCTAGACCATCGCCCACAATACACTAACCCTTTCCCAGAGTCGACTCTTACGACACCTACGGGAAGAAAGGGGGAGGTGCTATTCTAACCCGGCACCACACGGGATTACGATTCGACACCATAAGAGAAATAGAAAAGATCGAAGCTCGCACTAGTCTTACTTTAGTTTTGAGGGATATATCCCAGTCTTTCCATATTCTCGTGAGTTTGGCCATCGCAGCTTTAGACATTTGGATCCTTACTTCTATACAATTACGCTAATCTGATACGTAGAAGATATATGCGTAATTCTCATCACAAACAAGCAAAACACCTTTCAAACCATCGACGTCATTCCGAAGGACAAGACAAGTCCTAGCGAATCCGTGTAAATAGGAAATGCGAGAGGCCAGCAAAATGATGCTCTCGAAAAACCGGTTCGTGATAAATTGTTTGTTGTTCAAAATACGAATAAAATACCGGTTTGGGATGGGCGTATGATTTATTGATAAACAGGAAAGCAGACACACCCGGCATTGTTTGTTTTTAAATTAAAAAAAATGAGACGATAAAATCGATCTGGTGCTCTATAGAGCTGGGTCCACGCTACGCGAGCCGAGCGAGCGGAGCACAAGCGGAGCCGTCGTTCGCGGCGTGTGTGTGGACGTACAACGAACCTACAACTGCGAGTGCGAAGCAAATCCCTTTGTGTTCGTCAAAAACCGGACAACAGGCGGAGCGCAGCCGAGTCCGAACGAAATGCTCGCAGCGCGCTCGTTCGAGGCTTGTAAGTCGGTCCACACTATACGAATTGTGTTCGGCTCGTGCTCCGCTCGTGCTCGGTTCGTCTAGCGTAGACGCAGCTTTATGTTGCTTTCTGCACACGGAGCTACACAAAAAACAAAAAGGACTAGTTTGTTACCAACTTAAATTAGTAAAGAGTCTCTGTAGCGCCCTAGAGCCACGTTCGACGAATAGCCGAACATAATTTTAAACAAAAAAAAAACGATTTTAAACATAAAACTACCGTGAGACTCACTCATAGTGAAAAAGCGTAGCTCCAGATGACGGATCACGGATTGATCCGAAACATGTCGAGCTAATCTCGGTATAAACAACGTGAGTAATTCCGTTATTTTTCACAAAAATAAACCGACTTCAAATTTGTGATAATACTGAAAGCATTTGTCTAATGAGCGTGACCTTCCATTTCCATCACCAACAGGCCTGACTAATTACTGAAATTATAATTTCCAGTCTGCAGGTGCATTCAGTATTAAAAGAATTATCCTTTAACTCCTAAGCATTAAGGAGTTGACCTTCCATCATCAGCTCAGTCATTTTTTTTACTGCCAAACGTAAATACTGGTGTAGCTTTGAAAAATGTACTAAAAACATCAGCTGTGCCTATAAAATTTGAGGGTTGCCCTCGATTTCCCTCATATTCCTTCGTCAAGTCAAGATATGCTGACAATGGGACCACCTGGAAACTATATCCTTTCAAACAGAAAAAGAATTTTCCAAATCGGTCCAGGCGTCTTCGAGTAATCAGCGAACACACAAAAAAAAACAAAGATCCCGACGAATTGAGAACCTCCTCCTTTTTTGAAGTCGGTTAAAAACGATCCTACATCGCGCTAACGAAGTTTCGAACCGATGCGAACCGGTGTTGCAATACAACTTCCAACTTTCTCTCTCTGGACTTCGGTCCCAGGCTAAACATCTGCCTGGAGAGAGATCTCTCTATTGGAGTCTTTCTCACCATTGCACATACATTATCCCAACTGATCTAAACTGACGAGAGACGAGGCGTGCCAGTCGCCTCGCTACTGGTAATCCGAGTTTCTGTTTTAGTGTTGCTAAATTAGCAACTTTTTCGCTAGAAATGACGACTTTTGCTCAAATGTTAGCGACTAGCGATTTACTGATAAGTGATTAGATTATAAATAAAATACGAATGGAGTTGGGCAACCATACTCTAGCCATTTTTTTGTTACTTTTTTAAATAATAAATAGTTTTAGAGTGAAATCAAACACAGTAAAAAATATATAGTTAATAAAGTCACCGTGTAAATACGATACAAAATCATTTAGCCCGACATCTTTTTCGATTCGTTACTTCGATATCGTTCATTTTAGAATAATGACGTCACAAAAATAACCTCAATTTAAACGCTCCGTTCAACCGTCGCGGCTAGTCACGTTTTTTCTTTTCCGGAACCAATCTTGGCCTAACTTTCTTACTATTTACGCTAGTCATGCGCTTGAGTTGATTTTGTAAAGAAAAAGTGTTTCAGGAAGTCAGCTTTAGTGGAATCTAGATCTAGAACTAAAGGCCGGTGGCGGAGCACAACGAAATTTGAGCGCTGACCCGCTGCTATCTATCTCTGTTGCACGCGTGCAGTAATAGATTAGATTAGATTAGATTAGATTCATTTATTTCTATTTGAAAATCACGTTATACCTAATTTACATGTCAGATACAAGTAATTCACAAAAGATCGTCAAATTGTAAACAATTATTAATAAATCAATAGAAATAGGCATAAATTAATAAAAACAATATCAAAAATTGAAAACATGTCAAAAAGTACAATTTAAATACAAAATAATGTCAAAAAATAAAATCATTATCACAAAAATGTGAAAAATGTCATAACTAGTAAAAAAAAATGTATAACATAATAATCATAGTAGTAATAGTAAAATCAAAGAATAATAAATGGATAAGTACAATAGTTATGTCTTTTAAAAACAATTCACAAAAGGATCGTCAAAGGGTAAATAATGAAAATATGTCAAAAATATGTCACGCTCAAACGCGAGCGTAAGGGGCATATTACTGCACGCGTGCGACAGAGACAGATAACAGTGGGTCAACGCTCGAATTTGCCATGTTCCACGACCGGCCTTTACAGACCGAAAGTGATTTTAGTATCTATCTTCAAAGGTACCATTTAATACATACATACAATCACGCCCGTGTTCCCAAACAGGGTAGGCAAAGCACACAAAACGCGACACAGACAAAACTCTGACAATTCAACATTTCGTAGCCACTTCTGGCATAAATTCAGGTTAGAAAACAGATAAACAGAAGTACAAATACAAATGAGACACTAAAAATACATACATACACATACACACACATACACACATACATATTCTCACGCCTGTATTCCCAAGAGGGGTAGGCAGAGCACATGAATTAAAAAATCCAGTGCCACGTTTAGCAATTTCAGGGTAACCAGGTGGTCAAACGTGATATTGCAGTGACAGGTTGCTAGCCCATCGCCCACAATACACTAACCCTTTCCCAGAGTCGACTCTTACGACACCCACGGGAAGAAAGGGGGAGGTGCTTTTTTAACCCGGCACCACACGGGGCAGATTTATGTTTACGCGGGACTTAATCACGGTATTTTTTAATTACCTCTCGACGTTAACCGTAAACATAAATATGTGTAGTCCCGCGTAAACATAAATAGAATCACGAAAGTTTAAAACAGTATTTAGGCTAGACAGAGTACACGAAACGCCACATAGTCAAAACAAGTATTTCGCGTTTCGTGCCCACTTTTAGCAAAATTAGGGCTACAAAAATTGATGAAAGAGGCATAATAGTAACAGGTTACCTTAACCTATTTCTTTAGTCGCTATACGTGGAAGAAAAAGAGAGTTATTACCCGACACCACACTAAAAATTAATAAACAAAAAACGAAAAATAATCAACAGGTAACTGTTATTTTACTAGTATTTTATACAGAAGGTCGCGGGCAATAACTGTCAGGAAATTCGTACTTATCATATTAATTACTTCCTAGTTGAACAAAATATCTCTCATACAGCCTACCCAGAAAGTGGTCGATAATGGGGCAATTACACTACTGCGTTCAAATAATACGGTCAACAAACATTGTCTGATTCAGACTATTCGCCCATCATATGACAACTATCTCTTGCCAAATGTGGCCGAATAACTTGTTTATTACACTGTTCCGATCAATGCATTATGAATAGCACGAACTACTTAAGCTCTAAACCAGGGGTCACCAACGGACCGCCGACCCATTGTATGCGGACCGAAAAAATATATCGTTTTTCATCTTCAGGATTTAATGTCAGTAGTTTGAACGTTTCGTCATCTATTCTGTGGTTTCGTTCAAACCATCACACGATGCATTTGGAGCTTCAGTGTTATTGCTCAGTTAGTTTCATTCCAAATAATAAGTAATTCAATTTAATTTACATCATCACGCCTGTATTCCCAAATGGGGTAGGCAGAGCACACGAAACGCTCCATAGACAAAACCATGACTATTTCACGTTTCGGGGCCACTTCTAGCATATTTTATTTAGGTTTCGAGTTGGCAGGTATAACAGTGACAGGTTGCTACCCCATGGCTTAAAATATACCTTAACCTATTTCCTTAGTTGCCTCTTGCGACATCCACGGAAGAAATGGAGAGGTGTTACTCTATCCCGACACCACACAGTAATTTAATTTAATTTGGTTAAAAACTATTTCAATTAAATAATTAATCGTGTGGTGTTGGATTTTGAATAGTACCTCTTTATTTCTTCCGTGGATAACGTAAGAGACGAGGATAAATAGGCTTCGGTATGCTTTAGATTTAGGCCCTGCGCAGGCGACAGACTATCCGCGACGGACTTTTTAGTCTGTCAAAATAGAACCTATGGAATTATATGCAGTAACGCACACGACGCGCAAAAAGTCCGGCGCACAATGCATACAATCCACGCAGACTTTTTGTGCGCCGCAGACTCGATTGCACAAAAAGTCTGTCGTCTGCGCTGCGCCTTAGGGGACAGACTAGCACCCAGTCACGACTCTACTTACTAACTTAACATACATACAATCACGCCTGTATTCCCAAACGGGGTAGGCAGAGCTCACGAAACGTTACATAGATAAACCATGCCCATTTCACGTCCCGTGGCCACTTTCAGCATATTTAGGTTTAATAAACAGATAAAAGAAGTGTAACAGTGACAAGTTGCCAGCCTGTCGCCCAAAACATACCTAAACTTGTTTGTTTTTCGCCTCTTACGACATCCACGGAAGAAATGGAGAGGTGCTATTCTAACCCGACACCACACAGTATTAAAACCTAAAAAACTGGTTGCCTGTAAAGTCGGTATACGGGCGAAAGTTTTACGTGACAACGACTTTGAGTGGTAAAATAATTTTAAAGTGAATATTCATTCGTATAGTAGGAAGAAGGATGAAATAATAGTAACTTTCACTTTTAATGTCTGTCTCTCTCGCTCTTAGGCGGGCTAACCATGCCCGAGTGGAAGGAACGCGTGCCTCTCACTCGCTCTCATTGTGAGCGCATAACGTGAGCGGAGCGTAACGCAGTTTCTTGAAGTGTCACCCGGCAAACCAATTTATAAGACGTTGTCACGTCAAAATGAAATCAGTACAAATTTCTTTCATTTATTATTATTTTAAATTAATTTCAACGCCATCTAGCGGCAAACCCGTGAACTCACACAACCCAGGCTGGCCTAGGCTACCTTATGTCCTATACGATTTGACATCTTAACTTAAAGACTTACCGTACGTCATAAGAAAATACTGATGGAATGCTTCCATTTTTCAAAAGTTTTTTTTAATTTTATTTAATTTTATTTTTAATGAATTACTACAGTATATTCATTCAATATTTTAATATAATTAACATATTTTATAGCACTTAATGCACTAAAAAATAAAATACAAAAAGAACTCTTTCGAACCGGATTTGAACTAGCGAACTATGGGTTCAGAGGCGACCGCTATACCAACTGAGCTATCGAAGGCTTAGAAAAGAAGTTGAAATTCTGATAAACTTTCTGCAACGTAATTGGTTTGCTGGGAATGGGACGCATAAAATAGTATGACGTCATCGTAACGTTACCGAGCGTTACACTTTTTCATAAGTGACTCCCAGCTCAACCTAATTTAAGACGTTGTCACGTCAAAATATGCTAGAAGACGCGAAGCGTGAAATAGTCATGATTTGACTATGTAAAGTTTCGTATGCTCTGCACACCCCGTCTGGGAATACAGGCGTGATGTGTGTATGTGTAAAAAAATTACTTCATCATCATCATCATCAGCCTATATACGTCCCACTGCAGGGCACAGGCCTCCTCTCAGTATGAGAGGGCTTGGGCGATAGTTCCCACGCGGGCCCAGTGCGGATTGGGAACTTCACACACAACGTTGAATTACTTCGTCGCTGTGTGTAGGTTTCCTCACGATGTTTTCCTTCACCGAATAGCTCGTGATAACTATCAAATTTGATATCGCACATAAATTCGCGAGCCCGGGGTTTGAAACCACGACCCTCTGCTTGAAAGGCCACAGTTCGAACCGCTAGGCTATCACGGCTTCAAAAATTACTTACATTACCCTTATTTTTCAAGTTCACAGCAAATACTGATAAGGTTATCGCATTACTCACACAATCACAATATCAATCACTACGTTCGTGTTTTATTTAGTCACAAAGGCTCTAACTATTAACACTTTTTTCTCGCGGAAAAATCGCATTAAAACTACGAATACGAGGTATTTCACGCATGGTTTTTTTTGTGAATAAATTGTGATAAAAACTTTATACACTTATTTTAAACTGGCGACAATACAGAATAACATTAGAAATCTCTAAAATTAACAGTGTTTCTCTGCTATATTATACATGTATTATACATAGAAACCTTCCTCTTTAATTACTCAGACATACATACATACATACATATTCTCACGCCTGTATTCCGAAGAGGGGTAGGCAGAGCACATGAATTCAAAAATCCAGTGCCACGTTTAGCAATTTCAGGGTAATCAGATGGTTAAACGTGATATTGCAGTGACAAGTTGCTAGCCCATCGCCCACAATACACTAACCCTTTCCCAGAGTCGACTCTTACGGCACCCACGGGAAGAAAGGGGGAGGTGGTATTCTAAGGGGGCGTCCATAAATTATGTGAGGGGTTTTTTTAAATTTTCTGACCCTCCCACCCCCTCTGGTGAGATGTCGTGTGATTTTATTCAACCCCCTCCCCCACCCCCCAAATCTCACTTGAGATTTTTCAAAATGTGGGTTTGTTACGTAAACGCGTTGGATTGTTATTGTAAAAAGAAAAACCATATTTATTTGAAAAGAAAAAATAACGTGAATGACGTAACTTAAAAAAAAACTTTAATTGTTCTTCGTTCCGATACACCCATGAAGTGTCAAACGTAAAGCGCCATCCACATCCTCACTTCGGTTTTTACGCACATTGCGCCGGACTTTTTGGGCGTCTCGTGTGCGTTACAGCATATAATCCCATAGGTTCTAATTTCACAGATTAAAAAGTCAATCGCGGATAGTCTGTCGTCTGCGCAGAGTCTTAACCAAACATTAATAGGGATAGACTAGGTACCCGTCACTTTCTGGCGTCTCTAGTTAGACAGTGACAGGTATATTTTGTCTCGCGCGCTCTTAATCATGCCTTGCCATGCTAAGCCCGGCTGAATTTCCAAATGGAAGCTCACCGAGCACACGAAACGTAACATAGTAGAAAATGTAGAAATCCATTTATTTCACGATACGTAGCCACTTTTCGCACAACCGTAGCAATGGATTCACGAACAACAAACACGTTTCATCCGAATACATTTTTTCTAGATGCTAAAAACTAAACAGCTATTAATCATTGCTTATAGTAATAGTTCGTCTATAATAATCTACGCCGCTCTGTGCAGAGGTCAGACAAAATCCTTGCAAGCAATTATATTAACTAGTTTCATGGCCAATGACCTTTCGTAAATAAATATTGACTGAAATATTTAGGTGAGCACACATTCTGAAGGCTGCAATAATTAAAAAAAATGACAAAGTGGAATAGCTAAAGGAATTTATGTTAATCGCCAACACTTGGTGGACATACATTAAAAGATGATGGTACATAAAGTTAAAATAGGTTTTTGAGTGTAAAATGGATTTTTACACCGTTGATTCCAGAGGTACCTAGGCTGTATTTTCTTGTTTTTCTGTACATTCTTATTTTGGAACGAATTCTGAAAAAAATTTATATCGAGTACGAGTTTAGATTAATACCTAAGAAATAGGTTTAGGAATACTTTAAGCGACATGCGATACCTCTTTTAAAAATCTTAAACTGATTATTATTAAGAGGCGTGATTTAGTCTTACTGAACGTAATGTATCGTTTCGTAATGCCTGCGTGATATGTCTGAAAAAAATCTTCCATTATTATCCGACTTTTTAAAACGCAAATTGTTCTGAAGAAAATAAATTATTTTTCTCTTTTAGCTCTGGAACTAGTTGGCCCAAAAGGTCGAGTCTTCGTGAGTCTACTCTTCAACACCATGTTCATCCTCGGAGGAGTGACAGTCACTCTCCTCTCCCTCTGGCTGCAGAACTGGAGATATCTTCTCTTCATCATCTACACTCCTGCTGTCTTCACCTTTGTCTATATCTGGATGCTGACTGAGAGTTTTAGGTAAGGCCCTGTCAATATTTTGAAAAATGATTATTAAATTCTCTCAATGAAATAATTAATTTTGATCCGACCTTAAATTCATTTTAGGTTTCCTTTCTTTAGTCTGAATCATAATGTTATTTTATATTATGTGGACATGTTTATAATTTTTAAAGATGATTAACTTGACTTTTTAATTGACTTTATAATTGGTTCGCATTATAACGACAAACTTCAACAGGAAGTTTAATATTAATTATTTGTTCTACTGCTAGTAGGTAATATGGCAAATTTCAGAATTATGTCAACCTGCTAAACATTCTATTCCCTGACTACGTTCTATCATTCTCGGCCAATGGTTGAGGATGATACAGTTGTTTTTAACAGACTATTTCTTATTGACAAGTGGCCGATTTACTTATCTTCCTCCCTTGCTTCTCAAAAAAGGATGTCTTATACCCCAAAAATGCTTTGCAACTTTGATTTACAATTGTTTTAAAATAGACCTCTTTGATTTCCTATTTAGATGGTTCTTCAGCAAAGGGCGTTACGAAGAAGGCCTGAACGTACTCAACAAAGCTGAAAGAATGAACAACGTGGTGGTCCCAAAAGAACACTACGATCAAATCGAGAAGCACGCAGTTCAACAAAGAGACGCCAGAAAATGCGAGAACATGGCCTCCAACAAGTCTTCCTTCAGACAGATCCTAACATCAGCCATGATATGGAAGAGGGTGTTCATTGTATCTTTCCTCTGGACTTGCTCCACATTGGTCTACTATGGGTTGTCTATTAATGCCATAGAGTTATCGGGGAATAGCTACTTGAACTACATTGTGGTGATAATTATTGAAGCTCCAGCCAATGTTTGTAAGCTGATCCTGCTGGACAGGTTTGGAAGGAAGAAGGTCATAGCATCAGCGTTCTTCTTGACGGCTTTGATTTTAATCAATTATGGATTTGTACCTGGTAAGTGGTTGTTTTTTTTGCTTTTTATGTCTTTTAAAATCAATGTAGTAATGTCAATACAGGGAAGAAAAGTACCTTGAACGTAGATGGAATATTGTACTGAAAAAAAAACTGTTTGTAATTAAAAAAACAATTTAAAGTGCAATCATAGACACTTAGATATTTACATGGTTGAACTTAATAATGCTGTGTGGTGCCGGGTTAGAATAGCACCTCCCCATTTCTTCCCGTGGGTGTCGTAAGAGTCGACTCTGGGAAAGGGTTAGTGTATTGTGGGCGATGGGCTTGCAACCTGTCACTGCAATATCACGTTTAACCATCTGGTTGCCCTGAAATTGCTAATGGAGGCACTGGATTTTTGAATTCATGTGCTCTGCCTACCCCTCTTGGTAATACAGGCGTGAGAATATGTATGTATGAACTGAATAAAATAAATGAAAAGAACAAAATAAAACTAAAGGTACCTGCATATTAAAAGCTATTTTTGTGGGATCAAGTTACTTCAACAGATTAATATCACTTATAGCGAATGTGTTATTTTAGGTGGTAAATAAAATGGTTGCTTTAATAAATCACCAGAACGTATTGGGAAGACACGTTTATAAGGACGGCAAATTCGGCGTCCTTCGAATCACATTAAAAATTCATTGACTTCATTTCAATCCAGTTTAATGCAAACCTGATTTTTGAAGCCCTCCACTGTCCGGTGCCTGCACAGATTAGTGACGCCATTTTTTTATTTTATTTGGAACACAACATTGCATGCCACGAGCGTCATAAAACGAACGCGGGTTTTTTTTTCTTGGAACTAAAAATTGGAAGCGCCTATGGTAAACAATCGAGGTTAGCGTTATAATGGCGGGACCACGACCTGGATTTAGTCAATTCATATTGCAATATTTAGTACCAAATTTGTACTATTTGGT
>BHDV01065688.1:11056-36000 GCA_005406045.1 Adoxophyes honmai
GCTTGAAATTTGTCGTGCAGGTACCTTAGTAAACTTCTAGCTTAGTTGCAACAGGATATTGCGAAATTCCCACGGGAACGGGAATCAGTGGGAAAATCCCGTTGTATGAAAAATCTAAACCGCTTAAGTTAGACGCTTGAAATTTGTCGTGCAGGTACTTTAGTAAACTTCTAGCTTAGGTGCAACAGGATATTGCGAAATTCCCACGGGAATGGGAATTAGCGGGAAAATCCTGTTGTCTGACATACTTTTACACCCCTCATTTTAGAAAAGTGGTGGATTATAAAAAATCCGAGATCTCTTCTGTGTCATTCCGAACTTAATGCGAGCGAAGCCGCGGGCAAAAGCTAGTACTTAATAAACAAAAGGTCACCGTTACTCTTTCAACTCGGCCAACAATAATATCAGCCAGAACGTTCCGAGGCGAGAAATAGCTGCAAATAACGACTACTCTTTAGAGTGGGATTTTATTAGGCCGTAAATAAATACTACACTTGCGGCTGCCAAAGTCAATAGACCTATCGTCAGCCGTTACTTCACAAACCGTATAGATATTTATACATATGTACAATTGTACACTTACGTAAATATCATGCCTGTAAGCCCACATGGGATAGGCAGATAAAGCGTTACACAGACAAAACCGGGATTATAGGAACCTATTTCATGGTTCGTAGCGCAATTTGTAGGCGCCTTGTAGCGCAATTTCAGGCTTAAAAATAGATGAAAGAGGTAATAGTTTCAAGTTGCTAGCCTTTCACCTATTGTCTTAGTCGCCTGTACAGCATCTACGAAAGAAGTTGAGACGTGTTATTCGAAATCGCACACTTTACAGCGGTGAGAGATGTTTGAACACGTAATTCTTTGAAATACCAGACCACTACCTTACGCGCTAATTCTGCCGTAAGGCAGGAGTGCTCTCACTATTGTGTTCCCATTTGAGGAAAAGTTGCTGTCACAAGAGATTTTCTCTCAGACTCTTATACTTTATTCAAACATTTTGCAATTAGGATTTTATTTCCTTTATTATAATTATTTGATGTTGGGTTGCGTACCATCTAGGAACCCTCATGCTGGTTTACATTAATTTGAGTGTAAAACGTATTCCCCTTGTGTTATAGAGTTTAGAATAACAATTCTCCATCTCCAGCCGATTAAGGAAATAAGTTTAGGTGTGCTTTAAGCGACAGGCTAGCAACATGTTACTATCATGCCTCTTCTATCTCTTTTCAAACCTATAACTAGCCAGCCAGAAGCCATATAGCCAGAAGTGGCTACAAACTATGAAATAGTCACAGTATCTGTGAAACTATTCATGTGCTCGGCCATTTGGGAACACAGGCGTGATGTATGTATGTTTTTAGCGGTCCCTAGTAACAGCGACCAAAACCCGCAAGAAGCAACAAACAGAGGCCATAAAGCGGGCGTTGCAACAACGCAACGACAAGAAGCGAGCTGAGCGGGAGAGTTTCCTCATAACAACCATTCCCATCACCCGCCAGGCGGCTAGGGAACCCGCTTTGGACCACGCGGCTGATGACCATATCGAACGTAAGGATATATTTTGTCTATTTTTAGGGTTCCGTACTCAAAGGGCTTTAACGGGTCCCTATTATTGAGACTCCACTAGACGGCGTGGTAGAAAGTCTGATGTGGATATTTTGAAGAAGACATATTTAATAATAATAACTTCCGTAGTTTTTAATTAGAAGATGATTGTCCTTGGATTTTTTTAATCTTTGGATTTTAGTTACCTTGAAAATATTCGTCCCTAATTTTCTAGTTGCTAGCTAGGTTCTGGCACCTTATAATATCTGCCTGCCTGTCTTTCTGTCACCTGACTGTGTCTTATGGACCGTGACAGCTAGGCAATAAAAAGTTTTTAGGTTATATGTTACTGGTATAACAATAAATTATTCTAGTGTTTTTTGTGAACATTTGGTAAAAACTATGCAAATCCTCGGATGGCATGCAAAAGACAGACGAGAAATATATTTACTGACTGGCACTTTGTGTCCTCTCGTATTCCGAGTTTTCCCGAAAGCAACACCGTAACACTAACTCTAACTCTGTCTTCTAGCTCCGGCGGATGAAGAAATGGCAGAAGGGGTCCGGGGCTCCCACCACACTCAGGTCGCTTCGGCGCTGTTCCCCTCGGCCCTTTGCTCGGCCGTGGCCGAAATAGTGTCGTTACTCGACGACGCGGCGGTTTCGGCGGCCGGATGCTCGGTCTATGAGGTCGCTTACCAGGTGAGGCGAGGTTTGGAATAGTTTTTAACCGACTTCAAAAAGAGGAGGTTCTCAATTCGACCTAATTTTTTTTTTTTTTTTTTTTGTGTGTATGTTACTCGATAGCTCGGAGACCCGTGGACCGATTTTCAAATTTTTTTTTTTAATCGATAGGGTATAACTCGAAATTGGTCCCATTGGCACGAGACCAGGATCTGATGATGGAATCTTGGAGAAATCGAGGGAACTCTTCAAATTATATATGGAGATGTACGGCGTTTTCGGTAATTTGTTGATGAAGTCAAGATTTTACATTCAGTAAACAGAATCTTTTCAAAATATTGCTAATTTGAATCCGTTTTTTTTTGTTTAAAATTATTGTAAATGTTTTACTGATGTGAAGTTGATGAGTCCGTAAAATTCTAGTTCTCCAGAATTTAATACTTAAATAAGATAATTATCCGCAAAAAGTTAAAATTATTAATTAAAACAAAAACACTTCCAACAACATTTCCACGAATTGGTGATCTTTCCCATTTTTGGACTTCGGATAATTAACCGAACACTCCAAAGAAAAAAATACATAAAAGCTTTTTTCTAACTATTTTGTCTTGAAAATACAGATAACGCACCTTTTAAATTGAATCGGGCTAATCCGTAGCCCTTCATCTTGGAGCCCGAAACATTGAGCGAAACTCGATTTAAAACGAGAGTTATCCGTATTTTTCTAGATAAGTGAGTCTTACAGTAGTTTAAAGTTCAATATTCCGACTATCTTTAACTCATCAACCGCCCAAAAACATAACAGCGTACCATTACAAAAAAACCATTAAAACTAAAAACAAATCTCAGGTGATCTGGGGCTGCCTCGTCGAAGACTCAGCCTTATTCCTCCGACACGTCCTAGAGCGCCTCACCCGGGACCACCAAGACGAGATGTTCAAACTGCTGCGGCACCTCATCCGGTTCATACCGCGGCTGCCGCAGCAAGCCGCGTTCGCGCTGTACAACTACATCATAGGATACGTCATGTTCTACATACGGTCGCCACACGAGGAGGGACAGAGACTGATCGGAGCGGCGCTGTCCATTTTGTGGATGGTGAGTGTTTCCGCCTTGCGGTTCTATATGTATAGTAACACATTGATAACTTTGTTGACATGCAGGTAAAAAAATAAAATTATTACTTAAAACAAAACCACTTCCAAAAGTATTTCCACAGATTGGTAATCTTTTCCCATTTTTGGACTACGGTTATTGAGTAATTTCATAATTTAGTTACTATCCTGTTTATCCTGTGTGGCCAGTATCATAGCAGTATTTTCGGTTGTATTACAATTTAAAAGCCTATAAAATTTTGCTAGTATGCTGTCTTTTTCTGTCTTTATTGTATAACCTAAATGTGGTAAGCAACTTTTGGTAATCTTACGTGCTTCTTTCCAGGTTGTCCACAGCGTACATGGTATAATGTTCAAGGATCTAAAACAGATATTACGCAAAGAACAATGCGACGCGTCTATACTGCTCACAGCTAACGTGCCCGCTGCTAAGAAAATCATCGTCCACGGCCCTGGTAAACCGCTGACTGATGCAACTGAATTATATAATTTTCACTTTAGGATTGTCACTTACTGTCAATCGGAATTTTGTTGATCGAGTTTTCATTTGGTTGTGGAAAATGTGATGTGTCAGTTTTGGTGTGCATTTTTCTTTCAGCTGACAACGATGGCTCCATTCCATCACAGTTCCCTATCCAAGAAGACACTCAGTTTGATCAGATACTAAAGGAATCACTTGACTTCTTTAGTATACCAGAAAAGTTGCACAACGAACACTTTTTGGTGGATTTCAAAACTCGTGAGTGAAAAGCGTACTAAAAATATACTTTAAACTAACCGCTTACCGTTGAAGCGAAACTTAAAGCCATCTTCATCCATCATCAGATTTAATTATTTTTTCACAAGTTACAATACTGGCCGCTCCTAAACAGCACTAGATTGCTGCAAAATGTTTGTCAATACTCACGATTTGCTCTTTCGATTCTTATTTTCGATCATCCATAACGCGCTTGTATTAGCTAGAGAGTTGCTGTCGTCGCTACCTGGCTATGACTTTTTTTTCATATTGCCGTCCGCCTCATTTGTTTCCAAAGCCCGGTCGCGGAGCACAGAGAAATTCGAGCATTGACCCACTTGCTATCTATCTCTGTCGCACTCGTCATATTGCCCTCACGCTCGCACTTGAGCACGTGCATAGCATTGTGCAATATTACTGCACGCGCCTTTATGTGTAACAATAGGGCAATACCTGTTGAGTCTTGACTCTATGACATATCTTAACTTTTCAGGTCAAATCCACAACCCACAATCCTACGTCCGGGACTGTTACTTCTTCAAGCGCTCGCAGTACCCCCAGTTGGGGCTGGTGCACATGGAGCCAGAAGACGCCTTCAACAAGCTGCAGCAGCAGGAACTGCTGTCGAAGTTCGTGGAGATCGGGAAGGTGCTACTTACCTGGGCTATCCTCAAGAATGTGGACATGGTAAGTGGATTTTCTGAGTAATAAGGGGTTTTTTTTCAACGTGCATTATAAGTTTATAACCTAAAGATAACTTATGGGCTCTATTCGATTTTTAAACTCATTAATGATTTTTGTCTGTACTGATCCGATTAACATTGATTTGCCTATGCACATTCAATCCATGTATTGTCAATTGAAATGCGTCAAACATACATGTGTCCAAAATCGGCCTAAGTACCGTCGCAGCAATTCGGTTGAATTGTTTACTGAACAAAATTTATCACATTTCGTTATTATTATGTAGATTTATTAGGATAATGAGCATCATCATCTTTGTTATTTATTATTAAGTTAAATTAGCTCCTTGACATCTTCATATAACGAAAGAACTAGGTCGACCTGTCCCTCTCGTCCCTTCGGTGTTTTCTTTTCTAATGGTTTTAAAGAAGCTGTTTTTCGTACCAATAGTAGTGCGCTAATTTTTGTCCCCGATACAAAACAAACGTCCTGCCCTAACCAAGCGTAAGAGAAACAGACGACAAAACGCTTTTTACGTGTAAACGGGGGTTAAACGCAAGCGTGCTAAGACTTCAGATCTCCAATATTTTTTACGTTTGGATTATCATGATCTCACGCACGCCAGAGCGGTGAGTCCTGTCGTAAAATGCTATAATGCAGCCTCCCGCAACAGGTGGTGCAACGAGTGGTATTTCTCCACGACGAGTTAATGAAGCTGCCTTCCTTCCCCCGCAAAGCGCTTGAAGCTGATTTGCAGCTATACAGCCGGGGGCCTCTGGGATCTACTTTGCTGGGATTAGACGTTTTGCACAAGTTCATGTGAGTACTTTACTGAGTGATCGCGGCTTTTCCACACTAAGTGCGGCAAATTTTGACTGCCACGAAGGTCATTAGAATGTCACACACGACCAAATCAACGTATTTTGATCCTGAAAAGAAGTTCATAACTTTTGAAAAGTTGAGTGTGACATATATGATTATTTGAAACTGAAATATATTTTTATATTTCATTTATATGACTATGTATGTACTTTATTGTTGCATCTTTAAACCTACACTTCGTGTATGTGATATAAGTAAAACTTATTTCAAAGTCTTTTCTCAGCTCTTCCTATGTCCTTTTACTTTATTAAACATTGTCTGAGAGAGATCTCTAAGTAGGTCGCTACTTATCTCCAGGCCGCCTATTATCTCCGTGCCTTTAAATATCTGTGATCTCTTTTTTGTGTTCAATAAACGTTGTGTTGTATTGTAACTTGGCCGTATTATATCTTTAAGCAAGCTTTTATAAATCGACTTGTACCTCAAATTTTCAGGTGGGTCCGTTTAATAGCACGCATGTTTGAAGCCATGGCGGGCAACTTCACCTCGTCCCGCGACATCCACTTGTTTCTCAACGTGCTAAACGGGGCTTTGATGCTGCACAGCGAAGACTCGCTCATACTCAGATACGTTATAGCGACATATGTGAACGCTGCATTCAATTTCAAGAGCATATTCTCAACAAATGGGTAATTATTTTGTAGTTAGTTTCAAAACACAAAAAAAAAATTAACACGTCCGTTTTCGACACATATAAATGGTCGCTGTTAAGCATTCATGTGTTAACCCACAAAAAATCGAGTATTGAGTTATGAATGCAGTCTTATTCTTTATGTCACTAGGTTTACGACAGTGCACTCCATTTTATTGAAAAAAAATCATAGAATATTCTAGAATACAAAAATTATTATTGCTTATTTCCTAAATCAAGAATGGTATTTAGCATTTATGTCTTAAGTGCCTTACATTATGAATGCCAAAATCCAATGAGAATACAGAAAAAAGCAATAATGTGTTATACCACAGTTAACAGCTAAAGCAGCTTCAACTTGAACTTAAAATAAACTCCTTCTATGATGTAAGTACAGTAGAACCCGTTTAAGACGATCACGTTTAATACGATTTCTCGCTTAATACGCCACTTTACGTCAGTCCCTGCAACTTGAGACATATTTTCATACATTCTTTAACGCTTAATACGATTCGTCATCCCGTTTAATACGCCGGACCCCGAGCCAAGATCCTCGTATTGTCAATATTGAGAGATCCTGTTCGAGGCATTTGCTCCCTTCAGCGGGGTCTTCCCGCTCCCGAGTGGACCCTCAGGCCTCGTTGGTCGTCTTCTGCGCTAAGTCAGACTTCTGGTCCTCCATTCAGTGACGTCGCAACCCGGTTTTAAAAGGCGCGTTCCAGTGGGCCGTCCTGAGCCGGCTAGTCACTCCAGGCGTGCAGAGTGGCTAGCCGTTTCAAGAGAAATGCTACTGGGTTCTGGCCGGCTTGGATCTCCTGAATGAACAAGATCAGCTCTTGTGTCGGCACTCTCTCGCCTTCAGAAGTGTCCGAGCTTCGCTCCGTCTTCTCCTTTCCGGGGCGGGCGGTGACCGCTTGGCTCGACCCGGCTGTAGGTGCGGGTTGACCTCGGCGGAGGCTGCCATCTTGGCTTTTTGCCTCCGCGCTTACGCCTTCTCTATTGACAGGAACAGCTACCATCGTTGGCTTGGCATGTGGAGTATACATATACATATACCAAAATTAAAACATGTTGTATGTTTTATTTTCCCTTTCCCGCATAATACGCTTTCTCGCTTAAGACGCGTTTTTGTCAGGGTCCCTCAGAAATCGTCTTAAGCGGGTTCTACTGTATATTAAAAGTGCATTGAATGAAACCTCTAGAATAGTAGACTTGTCCAAAAACAAAAAAAAGAAAGATGTGCAAAATTTTAAAAACATTACACTACCTATGTTAGGGTCAAATGGTAAGGAATTATCCAGCTGCAAAGTTACACAGTAATACACGTCTCAAAGATATTCTTTAAAATGCAATAAAACGAGCTTTGAGACTATGTACATCTGATCTACATTCGTTTGACAAACGCTCCAGTCTTAAGATAATCTAAGACAAAGTTAAAATTTGAAGTGTCCCCCCACCGTAACTTTTGAAATATAACTAAAATAATTTTGAAAAAAATCAGTATATACCTCAAAGTAACGACTTTCAATTAAAATTATAGCGGACTCAGTATCATAGATAGTTATTTTTGTAAAACTCGACTAACTTATGTAGTTACAGTCGTCTGAACAAAATGTATGGAGTCAACCGCAAAATTAAACTTAGCTAGCTACAGAACCCTATCATGTGCGTGCCCGACACGCTCTTGCCCGGTTTATTATTTAAGTAGCACTTAGGTATTGTTATTGCCAGAAGCTTTAAGTTATTAAAAAAGTAATCAATAGAGCAAGAGAATAAGACTCACAGCTTCTGATATAGAATATTATGATATATTTGTACTATATGATGGATAAAAAAATTTGTTTTATTTAATGATATGATCGAATTAATAATAATAAAAAAAATGGTTTTGATTTTTGAAGAATTTAAATATTAATATTATTATAAGCGTTAACTTGTTGTGTTTCTGATTATAGGCAAAACTTGTAATGTGATTAAAAACATGTTAGAGCAATTAAAACTTTAAATAAATAAGTACATTTACATTTTAATGTGTTAAAAACATCAAACATGTTAATATATTAGTAGTTTCTTCTATTACATTTTCTAAAAATAAGTACAAATATTCATATTAAAACAAATCAGAATTTTGCATTAATGTGTTAAGCCACATAACACATTAATGCTAAATGTAACAAACCCTTTAGCAATTTAATCATTAACCATTTTTATGCTTTTGCTATTTAATAATGAATGTATTATAATATTTTCGTTTATTTTATCAATCTATGCATTTCAACAAAAAAAATGATACCGCCTGACAATATTTTGTTACTTAAAATACGCGGGAAAAGAAGATTGTTCTCAAAAAACTTTAACAGCTGATTACTCAAAACTAGGTCAGTGTGGGTTAACACACGAATGCTTAACAGCGTCCAAATGTCAGTCACTATGCTGAACAACGAAATCTGTAATGAACTAATGAATATATATTTTTCAGCTATCTCCTAATAATGCCGACACTTTTGCAAATTTACTCCAACTACCAAACCAACAAGCTGGTAACAACAACGATAGAATACGCCGTAAAGCAGTTCTACCTTTTGAACAGGAAACCTTTCATACTGCAAATGTTTGGTTCTGTGTCTGCCATACTGGATACAGACGAAGAATCAGCTTACGGTGATGCTAGTAAGGTAAACAGCATTTAATTTTAAAGCGATTTACACTCAGAGGTTGGCAACCTTTTGAGTCAGATGAACTAAAAAATCTAATAGTCTTTCCCATTTTTAAAAAGACATTTTTTATTACCTTGTATAATATTATATCATTTATACCGTATGTTCTTTATATGATATTTGTACAATATCAAATACTGACCTATGCAGACGCCCTTACAGAAAAAGCGGTAGAGCTTTTCTGTACATTATAGTGCAAAGTTCGTGTTTTAACATATATATTTGGAAATGTGACTTCACGAAATTTAGGACCTCTCCCACACAGTTGATGAATCCCTACTCTACTTTAAGATGAAATATCATGAATTGCCTTCATAATCACGCCAACGGTGTCAAATCACTGCGCCCCAATCATAACAGAGCATCACCATAAAATATCCACATTTCAGCGGTTCACCACATAATGCGGTATAAAACAGTTAAAACTGATATGCTTCCGTTCTCAGGTACAATCAAGCTGCCTCTTCAACCTACTGTTGAGTCTGGAAACTCCGTCGCCGGACCCACTCCATATCGCGGAGCTCATAAAGGAAGAAAAACCGCTGAAACCTATAGACTTTTGCTACAGGGACGAGGATGAAATGGTCAACGTCTTGGACTGCATCAGTCTCTGCGTCATGGTGGTTTCTTACTCTGCTGAAAGCATGAGAGGTTATCAGATGCTAGTAAGTATAAACGGAGTTAAATATACTTTATTTTGCTGTTAAAATTACAGATTTGTCTACGGGCACGAACAATATGTTTTATCTAAAAATCTAGGCGCTCACTTTATAACATTACGACAAGCCAAGCCAGTGGACAACTTATTAGAGTATACCCCAACAAATCAGATTTTGGCCCTCAGAACAATGTTTTTTTGTAATTCGTAATATTACAATACTTTTTTATGAAAATAACATTTTGTAGATAATTTTGGAAGCCATCTTGCCGTGCTACGTTAAGCAAATACAGCTGCCCACGTACAACAGAGAGGGCAAGACTGAGAGGGAGATCATTCAGCAACTGGCCATCGCTATAAAAACACTCGTCAACAACTGCGAAGGACTGTCTAAGTAAGTTTATACGTTCTGTTCATTAATGACACATAATATCAACTTAACATAGCATGTAATCACGCCTATTTCCTTTAGTCGTTTTTTACGACATCCACTTAAGACTTTGGAATCTCTAGATGATATCCAGGTTCTGATGATAAAGTGGGAAGGTCACCACAGGAACTTTGTAATAAAATGACGTAACTCCGTCGAGTTTGAGCTCTTTTAATTCATTTTGCGTTTGAGTGCAAACATATAGCTTGAGCAGTCCATCTATTGAGATTGTCAATTGTATTATGATACGTGCTCTAAGCAATCTATCTATCTATGGTAACCGAACAAAAGTAGTCAGCAATAAAACTCATGCTCCTCTTTCACAGGTCATACAACGGTCCATACCGAACCTCGCCCGAGCACAAGGGCTCGTCGCAACGCGGCGTTCGGAGCGCCGCGCCCCAGAGCCAATTCGCAGGCCTGGATGTGTTGGAAGACGAGTCGCATTCGCGATACGTCAGCGACCATTCGAGAATGCCGCCGCCGCCCGACTATACCGGCACTGAGGATTCCGAGGTAAAAGGTTATAGGCTTAAGGCCATCTAGACACAATGGAATAAGTATGATAAAAGAGAAAGCATGTTAAAGGAGGTTACGCAGAGGGCTATGCTCGGGGTATCTCTACGCGATCGATTTAGAAATGACGAGATCCGTAGATGAGCCAAGCCATTACCGATTTAGCCCACCGGATTAGCTTGTTGAAGTGGGTCGAAAAGTGCTCGAGTGGAGACCACGGACCAGCAAGTGCAGCGTAGGACGTCCACCTACAAGATGGACAGACGACCTTATAAAGGTTCCCGTAAAAAGGTGAATGTAGGTCGCTTCCAACCGTTACTTATGGAAGTGTAAAGGGGAGGCCTATGTTCAGCAATGGACGTCTTACTAAAGCAGAAGCACTGCTATATCACATTAAATTGTACTCAAATATCAAACTCCTTTATCACGGTCCTGGTCTGAAATGCTTAAGTCAGCATGATTAGCATCAGCATCTCTACCTAACCTCTCCACCACTTTAACTCAAGTACTATTAGTACGATGACGTCACGGATTTTTGAAGTGCCTAGTAGTCTCAAAGTTTTTTTTATTTGCAGCTGGTTAGAGCGGAATACCGACGACCGCGCGACGTGCTACTGTCGCTAGTAGGCGAGTTCATAGGGCGGGCGACGACTCGCCTGCTCGACTTGAACGGGTCCAAAGGCAGCGGCGGCAGTGAAGGCAAACCGGTCGAGCTACTCGACTGCAAGTCGCACGCGGTGAGTTTAGTTGACAGTGAATACTGAAGTGATTATTTATTTACTAGCAAAATACAGATTAATCATGCGACGTGATTTCAAGAGTAGGTAAAATTAATTAAAGTGACTTTATAAGACTATACATTATGCCACTACCACCTGATTTCATGAAGCATCCAGAAATGGTATTCTTGTCGAATATCCTAGAGCCTTATTACACTTGAGATTTGCATCCGAGTTGCAAGCGAGGCGAGCACGTAACGCGCTGGACGGGCAGATTCAAATGGCCTGGGTTTGGCCAGCCTTGGTCTTACGCAAACCTGTACTGTATTAAAAATGTATACTTAATTTCTACCTCTATCTTGTTCGTATTGACAGCGGCTAGCAGAGATCGCGCACTCTCTCCTCAAAGTGTCCCCCTACGACCCCGAGTCGATGGGCTGTCGCGGCCTGCAGCGGTACATGACACTCGTACTACCCGCCGCTGACTGGGCAGACGACGCTCTCCGACCCTCACTCATCATGATACTACGCCGGTTGGACAAAGTCTTCCTTAAGATCGCCAAGAAACCCAGCATACGGGTAAGCTGTCTACTTAATAAACTATAGGATAGTTTATACAGAGTGGAAACAATCTGTTGGCCCAGAGGGTAGCTCAATTTTCTCTAAGGAAACATTGTTTTAATGATTTAAAAAAAAACTTCGATTGAATCTATAGAATAGACAGACCGCGTCGTTACTGCTGTAATCGGAAAAAATCATTCGTTAATCACCATGACGTCATTTAAGATCTGCCTAAGGCATATTTCGGCACTTGTTTCTTCACGCCCCCCGCTCGCACCTCCCTCAGTCCCCTCTCACGCCATGCCCCGCGCCCTGAGCTATGGTTGTCAAAAATGTATATTCTAAATATTAGAGATAAAAATGTGTGTCTTTTCCACAATTTTTCATAAATTTGATATTTCAGAGAAACACGGACTGGGATTCTGCTGCAGTGTTACTCAAAGGAGTATACGAAACCATGATACGATGCCCCTACATAATGCATTGGCAGCAAGTCAAGACACTACTCAACACTGTTCAAGTAAGGATCTCTCTAATATACGTCCCTTACAGAGTACAATCATGCTTAGTCTAACAACAAAATCAAAGTTTTAGAAGTAGGAGATTAATGCATCTTTTCCTTTCACAACTATCAGACTCATGTAAACTGTTCAGAAAACATAACATTTTTATAGTGTACGGTACCAAAGCGATACAGACAATATTTTGCCACCAAGCTTATAATGCGTTAGCGTTAACTTAACTGTTTCTATTCATACAAACGGAACATTTTATCATTAAGAAGACATAACACAATTAAGTGTAAATGTGCATGGTAAAAGTTTCTAAAATAAGCAGTACGCTAAGTGTATGTAAGATAGGTCATATTTTCGAGAATTTCGCATCGACAGTTATTAGTTATTACTGCCTTAACAGTAGCTACGGTAGATATGTATCGTTTCATGGTCTCTTTAGTTACCCCTTTTTGAGTTTATGTGCATAGTAAGAAAGTCACGGAAAATATTACAGGCTCTTATAGTATCGGAAAACAACAGCGGTGAGAATCTATCGTCCGCGACCGCGGCTCTGATGTCGCAGCCGCCACCGCCGCATTTCTGCAGCACCGTGGTGCGACTGATTGCGCTTCAAGTCATCAACACCGGGGTACGACAATTACAGAAAAATATAATAGAGTGTATTGTAATTTAAAACCAACTCTTTGGCTTCTTTACTTTATTGTGAAAGGCACACAAACATAATACACTATTGTTACTCAGTAGAAAACTGTCAATGAAGTTGAGTCCTGTCTCTTCTACAATTTACTACTTTTTAATATTCAAACTAAACTGTTCTTTTCATTAAATTGTAATATTAAAAATGTGGTTCTTTTCCATGAGTAAACAATTGACTGGTTTATGTGTTTTCAGGATAGTTATTCGCTCGAACAAATGTGTGGAGGCAGCGCCATATTCCAATCGGCGGAAAAGACTGAAAACATGCTTATGAACTTGTTTATGCCGCTTTGTTTGCGTGTCGGGAGCGGCCGGAAAGGTAAGGCTTTTGTAGTTTTGTAACATTATGATAGGTAAAGTGGGACTATCCACTAGATATGTAAAATATTACTGGGTTACTCACAGTTAAGCGTTTGAAAATACTTTACAAATTTTACTACTGTTTGCCTGCGTACTGAAGTATACAAAGTGTCATATTTATGAAATTAAACTTGATTAAAAGTAGGCGAATAAAGTAGTTTCATTTTGGCAACGTTCGTGACATTTTACACTTTAGTTTATACTGTTGTAGCACTCAAATAACTGCAAATTTAAGCAATTTAACTTCTTCAATAAAATCATTAAACATTTTATTGAATCCGACAATCCTTGGCGGAGGTCTGATTTGGCTACATTTTTATCGTTAGGTCACTTTTTCACCGAACCAAATCGAATCGAGACAAAAGCTTACAGCAATTTAACCAAGTAACTAACCTCCTAAACCTCCTTTCTAACAGTCATACCTTAACTCTACAGATGTTCCACCGCTCCGCCAATCGGACGTTAGTTACATAGTGTCCGTGGTCCTAAACGCGCTGTGCCCACCGGCGGCCCCAGGCCAACTGGCGGCCGTCAATGCTAAACTAAACGCAGCTGAAGCAAGAGCCAATTCCCTAACGTTTACTGGAAGCAGAGACACCAGGAACACTACTAAGTTATCGCACCAGCTGTACAAGATCGCGTTTTTAGGTAAGTTCTTGATTTTCAGGGTATCGAGGTGAGTTGACAGAGTAATTGTTACCATCCTTTTTAATTACTCAATCAAATGAACCTTCCACAGCTGAGTAGAGGACTCTTCATTTCCACGCCACTACCCAGTAGATACTGAGCGCTAGATCTCGACAGTCCACTAACATTCGACCTGATTATTTGTCAGGTCGTCTTGCCATATGCGGAAGTGAAGTGTTTGTTTTTGACGTAGGAAAAATGCATCAGGCATAGCCCCGACCTAGGAAAAGGCCGTGGCGACCTGATTATTGATCTTGTACGGCCACACTTTGCTCCATTATTATAATTCCTGATACCTCTATTAATTACTTATTACTTATTATTAATTACTTGCTGTAATTAGTCTCCGCATCTTCCAGCTCTAAAAGTGCTCTGCGCGTGCTTCACAAGCGAGCTGTGCTCCGAGTGGGGCCGCATAGCGCGCGCGATGCGCGACTTGGGGCGCCGGAATGAGGCAGCTGCCCACTTGTGGGACTTCCTGGAGCATGTTGTCACTTACCGCACGCCGCTATACGTTCTGCTGCAACCGTTTATAGTTCACAAGGTAAGTTTGCGTGAAATAGATCAATTAGTAATTTAAAATTACCATACTATGTTGTATTTGTTCTGTGTTTTTTATTCTCGGCGGTCATCTTGAAACCATTTTTATTACTTGAAAAAAATTGTCTAATTAACTAAACAACAAGGTCCATCTGCAGCATCGGAGTGCATTTAAAATCGAGATTAAAAATGTTACTGCAAAAGAATGTAAAACACAAAAAATTAGAAGAAAATAGTCTAGCTAATTTAGGCTTAGCACTGTAACACGCACGAGGAGACTCGAACGCTGTCTCTTTCCGCCGTTACCTGCTTGCCGTAGTCCTTTCACGACTTCTTGCCGACGGAGCGTACCTACACTGCGGGGTGGTCCTCCCCTAACTAATAGAACATTGTCGTGCTAAACCCACTGTAGACTTAGCAAAGGAGTACACGCGAGTCTTTTCGCGCGCAGGATAGACTACCTGTCACTTTCTAACGTCTCTAGTTAGACAGTGATAGGTATAGTCTAGAGTTCACCAATTAGTTTCGCTCGGGGGCCATTTTAAGAAATGAAATGACATTCGCAATCCACTCATTTAATGAAAAAAATTGAACAGAGATAATTACGGAAATTACAAAGATATTATAAATTACATGATATCAATGAGAAAAATGTCATTTTTATTGTATCTGTCTGAAGTTTGGAGTGGAATTGGTGCAAAGTATTGACTAGAAATACTGAAGATGAATGAAGATATATTTTTTCGGTCCGCATACAATGAGTCGGCGGTCCGTATGCGGACCGCGGTTCGCCATTTGGTGACCCCTGGTATAGTACATCTCTCAACTCTATTCGCGCCTTGTGATAAGCCTACTATTATTCGGGCAGCTCTCGCAGCCGCCCATCGGCGACAACGAGCGCCACATGCAGTTCGTGGTCCGCGAGCGCGTTCGCGGCTTGCGGCTGCCGGCGGCGCGAGCCAGAGGCGCGTTGCTGGCTGAACTCGCGCGCGACTTGCGCACGCTGCGGGACAAACACGACAACTACAAGTTCGGTAAGACGTTCACAGTTATACCAAACAAGTGCAGAAGCGAGCGACGCATATAAACACGTTTCACAAACACGATATCGAGGAACAGTTGGTGGCCGAACTAGCGCGCGATTGCGCATACTCCGGAATAAACACGACAACTACAAGTTTGGTAAGATGTTCACAGTTACACGAAACAAGTGCAGAAGTCAATCTTCAAAGTGCGCTCGAGCGACACACTTATAAACACTTTTCACAGACACGATATCTCGGAAGAGTTGCTGGCCGAAAGCGCGCGCGACTTGCGCACGCTCCGAGATAAACATGACAACTACAAGTTAGGTAAGACGTTCACTGTTATAAATTTTTTGTTGCACTATAAAATATAATAATCATGCATGTCGCCAATATCGAAATCGCAAGATGAATTGTAACAGACACTTCCCGCTGCAGATTTTTAGTCAGTCGCAAGTTCAGCCCAGGTAGTATGACAGATTCATGCGAAATGGATCAAGTGTCATTAGCCCTTATCATTGCCAGTTCCAGCGAGCGGCCTTCTAACAGGCGGTTTTTTTTTACAGAACAACTAGCCGAGAACATAACGGCGGGCGGCAAACGCGCGTCAGAAGTGTTCGCTCGCGGGGGCGACAAAGCTCAGCACCGGCCGTCGCTCATCGGCATGATCGTGGGCCGCGCCGGCCTGCCGCGCACGCCGGACCACCCCGCGCCGCTCGCCGCGCCGCGCGGTCAGTGCACACATACACACATACATACATACACACATACATACATACACACATACATACATACATACATACATTCATACATACATACATACAGGGCACAGCACCGGCCGTCGCTCATCGGCATGATAGAGATGGATGAAGTTCGAATGCAAAGTGAAGACTGGAAGGATTTTGTTTTATGATTGCTTTATGACGGATTGATTTTGGCGATAGGTTTTTTTCTAAGATGTTCTAAAGACTGTTAATAAATTGTACTACAAATTTCTTCTAATTTAAATTTAATCCCACATACATACATACATACATACATACGTACATACAAGGCGCAGCACCGGCCGTCGCTCATCGGCATGATCGTTTATAATGGTTTATGTTTATTTACAGAATCCGTATCAAGCAATTCGACTACGAGCCAGCAGATACCAGGTTTCGACTTGCCGGGCGGCGCGCCTAACGGAAATAATTCCAATCTAGGCAAGTTGATATACATATTATTATTATTAAGTATTGTTTATGGCATTTCTTCATCTTTCGAAGCCGTATATTTCTCGCACAATGCTCTCTGGCACTAATAGACCAAGATGGCGAATGCGAAAGCGAAACCACAATCTTTCAGCAATTGACCCATATGTTCAATCAAAACACACTTTGAGCTTTTCATCCTTGGCCCAATGTTACTAGCACGTTGTATGTGACGGTTTTTTTTACTTTTTAATAGAATATGAAAGAAAATTTACAGAACAGATTCATTATGGGAGTGTGGCTATAATCTATTGGAAAGGGTCGACCTATATGGACATTATGGACGTTCCGTCACCAAATTGGGAACGCTTTGAAGAGTACCCAGAACCGACGAGCATGGTTGAAGTGATGATGAATGTGAATGAAGCGAGATCAAATCAGGATCGTAGCAAATGGAAAAAAGTAATCTCTGTTAACCCCTGCGGGAAAGATGCATGGCGGCATTTATGTATATTAAATCACTAAAATAATATGTCATTTCAACAGGACTAGCCTTAATTATAGGCATGTATGTGCAATTTAAAATATTTTTACGCTATATGCCTAATCATAGTATGCGATTCTAACAACACAGATAATTTTTGTGTATTGTAATGTCATGATGACCCGGGGTGTAGTTATCAATGTTAAAAATTCTTGGAAATGAAGCAATTGTTCTATGACAGATTGTTTGTAGGAATTAAAAATAATAATTTTTAGTATCAATATCAACCCACCTATCTTCAATGAATTTCAACTATTGGTACACCGGCAAATTAGCACGATTTTAGAGAGAGAAAGAGTAAGTTCGCGCAGCCTAAAAGCAAAGCGTGAATTTACCTTATCTCTCCAAAATCGGGTCATCCAACTTGCCAGGGACTATAACGCGGTATAACGATGACTTATTATCCATATTTACTATCCGTACCAATATATAAATGTGAAAGTGTGTTTGTTTGTTTGTTTGTCCGTCTTTCACGGCTAAACGGAGCGATGGATTGACGTGATTTTTTAGGTAGAGATAGTTTAGGGCACGGAGAGTGACATAGGCTACTTTTTATCCCGGAAAAAATTGATGTTCCCGAGGGAAAACAAAAATATAGTTTGCTTGATAGATCGATATCGATCGATGATAGATCGATATCAATCGATAACCGATCGATAGATGATAGATCGATGGCGCCGTGTGTCGTTTGAAACAAGAAGTTTTTTTATAGTTGTGCTTTATACCGCAATATAACCGAGTTCCACGCGGGCGGAGCCGCGGGCGGAAAGCTATAAATGGGAATATTATAAATGGGAAAGTGTGTTTGTTTGTCCGTCTTTCACGGCTAAACGGGGCGACCGATTGACGTGATTTTTTGGGTGGAGATAGTTAAAAGGATGGAGAGTGACATAGGCTACTTTTTGTATCTTCATAACCCGCCACTTGCCTAAAATACTTCTTAACGCGAGCGAAGCCGGGGGCAAAAGCTAGTATACTATACTTGTATCATGCCTCGCCAGAAAAATGGCTGTAAAATATGCTGACAGTTGTTTCTCCAATAGGTTCCTCAAATTACGGCAGCGACACGAAAACCGCCGGCAGCACGCCTTCCTACTCCACGACGCAGACCAAACTGCGCTTCGTGTCCTCCGTTGAGTTCAAGTTCACTTCAGGTAAGTGAGGCAAAGAACTCGTACAGTATTACCAAACAAAGAATGCTCCACGATGTGCCTGCGTATTGGACCAGTTTTGTGGCGCAGGAAACTTCGATCTACCAATGATAAAAGAGATTTTTTCGCGCGCTGAACACTTGCGTTGTGATTGGTTATTGATTGATGTCTCAGACAGATGACTCATGACAATGATTTGCACCCCAGCGCCAAATGCATCGAGTAGCCGAACTAAAGTGTGTAAGCGAGAATGCATAGCAAGCAAACTTGTGCCCAGACCGTTTGTAAATAAAGTTCAATATAGATAAATTACTCGTTCGGCTACTCTCGGATATCGTTCTGCGGTTCTCGACGCAGACGGTAACAGCCGATGTGACTTATTTTCTTGGGAATACTGTAACCGAGTAATTAGTCCTCTAATCTTTATCATCCATCATAGTTTCAATCCTCTATAGTGTTTCAATTTGGGCGATACGAAGCCTCTGCAGACAATACATTGAAACAGAATCGTTAAGATAAATAATTGTGGTCATTCTGAGGTGCTAGTAGATACAAATAAGAAGTGTGAAATAGTTTTATGGCCGGCCTACTTACATAAATATTTTTTTTATTTGATCTGACAAATTATAAGCTACAAGACAACAACTTGACTCAAAATTTATTTGCTTATTTATTCCAAAAGGGATCTCTCCTAGTTATCTTCATTCTAAACAGAAACTATACCACGAGCCATCTAGTAGTAGCAATAAAACTCTATTGACAAAAAAGAAGTACAAATAGGTTACAAACACAGCCATGAAAACCACTATTAATTTATTCGAGTGTCACCCCTCACCCTTCCCATAAAAAAGTACTTGAGCACTCGTACTTGTGTTTGAGCAATTCACAAAAAGTTTATGCTACTTGGATACAGATCGATCGATCAAAAAATTAGTCCTACATTGTTCATACAAATTTCTATTTCCTCTTATTATTGTACTTAGTAACAGTATGGAAAATAACCAAAAAACCCCCTTTTTATTCAAACTTTTTGGGAATGGCACAGTTTATTCATGGTTCCCTAATACCCACTTTTTATACAAACTTTTTGAGAATTGCACACTTTACTCATGGTCCCCTGGTTTATCACCAGGCGAGACATCCCTGACGCCTCTCTCGCCCCTCTCCCCGGGCGAGTGGTCCGGCGACCGCGACTGCGAGGCGGACGAAAGGCCGCGGTTACAGCGGGCGCACGGCCCTTCCAAGAAGACCTTCAAGTTCCGACGCAGCCGCCACACCAAACCAGAGGTGAGTTACCACGGTTCTTGTGAACTCACTTCATTGTTCTTCTAACGGCTCCGCCCATGGTTCTGAGCATGAAAACCATTGTATATTTCAGAAAAAATGAGTAAAAGTAGATTTGGCGCTGTATTTATGTACTATCGAACCAACTGATTCCTGACCCATCGCAGAACGTTGTCACAATAAACGTCATAAACATTTCCTTTGTCAATCAATGCAATGTCACTATGACGTTCACTGTGAAAAGGTTCTATGGTGGGTAGTAATTAATTGGATCGATGGTACTCGACCTCGTATCTCATTGCGTTACATAGTTCGAAGATAAACTTTTTCTCAAGCTCATAATGTTCACTTTCACACAATGTTCTCAATAAGATAACGTAAAACGCACACGGGCCACCGGCCACAGCCACAAAACGGCACAACCAAAAATAAAATATTCGCATCCACATTCGCGCTCGCATCGAATGATGCGAATGTTTTGCGAATGCGAATGTGTACCAGGTCGCGATTTTTTTTATGTTCGATTTCATTAATCTTTCTTGTATGTATTTATTTCTTCTCTTTTTCATTTAATTACAAATATTACCATGTCGATATTGTTGATTTTATAACAATATTTTTGTACGTTAATTTTCATTAAAACTTACTTTTTGTGTTCAGTTAATAACAATGTTGATTTTGCGACAGCATTTTTTTTGTTTCATTTTATTAAAAATCACTTTGTATTTATCTGTGGCATTTTTTTTTCAAACGTTCCCATTCACAAGTCTAAAATTTTGTCATTCGTGACATCCCCAGCTAACTTGTAAGACTGCGTAATTTTACGTAGTAGTACTGGCTACTCTATGGTAATGGTAACGTATACGGCCGCTTGCAGCCGGCGCGGCTGGAGTCCGACGAGTGCTCGTCGCCGGCCGAGTGCACGCCGCTGCGGCGCTGGGGCCCGCCGCTGCTGCAGCCGACGCCCGCCGACACCTCTTACGACAGCGAGATCTCGCAGACCTCCTCCACCTCCGGATACAGGCGAGCAGACATTTACAGCGAGCGGAACGGCCAGGGAGCGGTGATTAGTCGCTTGGTGATTGGTCGCTGGATGATTGGTCACACGGTGATTAGTTGCTTGGTGATTGGTCGCTAGGTGATGGGTCGCTCGGTGATGGGACGCTCGGAGATTGGTCACACGGTGATTAGTCACACGGCGATTGATCGGGCGGTGATTGTTCGGATGGTGATTGGTCGGGCGGTGATTGTTCGCTCGGCCGTTAGTCACGAGGTGATTGGTCGTTTGGTGATTTGTTACACGGTGATTATTCGCGCGGTGATTGATCGCTCATCGCTCCGCACGCCGCAAAGAGATACGGAGCCATAGTTGGACGTAGTTTAGCAGAAAGGATCCAACTTGCCTAACCCTTCGAAGTAAAATGATCTATAGGCGTCAAAAATGTATGTGACTTATGTCACTTCAATTACGAGTGACTTGTGGGTTGGATCGTTTTACCTAAACTACGTCCAGTTGGCATAGCGCCTCTGGAGTCTGACGAGTGCTCGTCCCCCGCCGGGTGCACGCCGCTACGGCGCTGGGGCCCGCCGCTGCTGCAGCCGGCACCCGCCGACACTTCTTACGACAGCGAGATCTCGCAGACCTCCTCCACCTCCGGATACAGGCGAGCTCACTAGACGCACAGCGCGGTGCGGCGTGCAGTGATTGGTCGCACGGTGATCAGTCGCTTGGTGATTAGTCGCTTGATGACTGATCGCAATGTGAACGATCACATGATGATTCCTGGCACGGTAAATGTTCACGCGGTGATTGTTCGCTCGGTGATCGATCACACGATGATTGCCGGCACGGTAAATGTTCACACGGTAATTGGTCGCGCGATTGATCGCTTGGTGATTGATCGCACGGTGATTGGTCGCTAGGTGATCAATTGCATGGTGATTGGTCGCTAGGTGATCAATTGCATGGTGATTGGTCGCTAGGTGATTAATTGCATGGTGATTGGTCGCTCGTCGATCGATTACTCGAATCGAAATCCAGTGTGTGGCCATTCGCGGTCAGTGCGAATTGTGAACCCACCAAAATGCATTTGTGCTCTAACTTGCATTATATGGCTGATCGCATGGCCGTGCTCGTCCGATGTATATAATATTTGGAGGCCTTTTTGAATGAAAAATTAAAAATCCGTCAAAGAATACACTCTGTTAAATAATTTCATAAGTGACAGTTGGCGTTTACAATATTCTTCACTTTAATAATTTACATTCCCGGTTTTTTGTGACACGTTGTATGAAAGCATCCCAACTTGCAGAGAGAGCTACAGCCTGCAGGCGTCCATGACGGACTCGCCGGGCGGGTCCGTGAGAGCAGCTCTCGCCTCGCCCGAGCCTCCATCACAACGAACGGCCACCCCGCAGCCCAGCCCCGACGGTAAACACACCTTCGTATGTATCCTCACAGGTTATATCGTGCGGTGTCTTGTCTGTCTCTTCCTTCTCGCCAGATATGTATGGGTACGTGTTCTGTTCGTCTTATGCCCCGTTTGTTTGAAGATTTGAATTTAAACGGTCGAAACGTCACGTTTTTACGTAAACCCAACCACAATGATGCCGTCTGTAATGAGAACATTGTAATAAACAATGGGAAGTGTTATTGCATTAATAATTTAAATTTTTACCTTTGGGTTCCGGAGAAAGTTTAAATTGTGACCGTTAGAATTCTAACCTTAAAATAAACAGAGTATACACTGTCTACCTGGAGGTCGGATGCAGCAATTTCCATTTTGCGTTCGACGTGGTATCAAAAAGGGAAAGGGCTATGTGGATAACCAATTTAACGAGTGTACTTTCAGAGTGTAGTGCAATTTTTGACCAAAATGCAAGACTACCCGCTCTTGAATATAAGTTTGGGAGGTTGCAATGGAACGCTTGATTTGTTATGTAGGGGTACAATAAAAATATGTTATAGTACATAAATAAAAACAAAAACAACAGTCGAAGCCAACCAATGTTCTGTGAGGTCGGTCACACAGATTATCCTAAAATAAATTAGTTCCGAAAAAACCCGCGTCTCAAATATGAACGATAAAGCTTCGTACTGTTTTAGGGTGTCTGTTGTGAATTTTAATTTAGGTACTCGTAACATCAGATTTTTTAAGTAAAAGTTACACTTTGTACCTACTAAAAAAACTTAAATATTTTCTGCCTCATCGTACCAATACATCTTTGGCTAACAAAATACATATCTACTCTAAAATACGTACCTGCTGTATTATTGACGATTTGAATTAGAACACTCCTGAATGCCTGTTACTCATTTCTTCTTTCTCCTCTTGTGCTGTTATGCATGTTTGTTATCCGTAAGTACTATAGCTGTGTGATTTTCAGGGGTCGGATTTTTCATCGCATGATCCGAGGCAAGAAAACTATGCAGTAGATATTAAAATTAAATTATTATTTAAACCATACTCATACTCATTCATTAAATTAAGAATGAAATTAAATTGTAAATATAATAAATCGTTATTAGTAGAATTAAATTACATTGTAAATAAAAATAAAGTAAAATAAAACATTACTTTTATTTTGTGCATCTAGTTTCCAATATCCATAAAGCTTGTAGATACAGGAATGAGTGCCTCAAAATCTTGACAAAGTATGGCATGTGCATTGTCCATTTCAAAATTACAATTGTAAAACGAGTAAATAATGGCAAATTTTTCCATATTTTAATTTTATTCAGTAAGATTAATTTTCGATTAACATTTTTAATCTGTTAACCTGCACAAGGGGCAAAGTATTACGGTACTAAGAAAATTAGTGAGTATGAGTATGAATATGAATTAAAAGTTTAATTTTAATATCGACTCCATAGTTTTCTTGCCTCGGATCATGCGATGAAAAATCCGACCCCTGGTGATTTTTAATTGATAACATGACAGATATCTACTCAAGTACATCTGGTTTTGTTTAAATCATTACGAAATGTAATTATGTCCTAAAATTATGATGCTAATAAAGAAACAAAGCTGAAAATTATGTGTTCAACCACATTCTAGTATCACAGACTGTGGCAACTTCGTCGAATATAATACCTTGTTTAAATTACCTATTAATTCCTCAGCATCTTTGAGCTGCGAATCTGGTACGTCGTCGGCGGAACGAACTGCGCTTCTCGGCGGGGCCAGCCAGCGCTCTCTGCTGCTGAGCAGCGAACTGAGGGACGAAGACACCTTGCTATAAACCCGATATTTACTTATCACGTAAATATTGTCATTGCTCTAGATAAGTCATACAAATATCGTATGATAAATTCACCTATTGAGAAGTACCTGGTCTAAACAATGTTAGACACCTAAAATGATCAAAATCGTACGCTTATTGTTAAATAAGATCCCTTAGACAATATGAAATCATATTTGTATAATAAATAATAATTTAATATTGGACTAATCGTATTTCGATATTATTACGATCAAAAGTTGGACAGTTTGGTAGAGGCTAATAAGCATAAAGTTATCCTGGGCAAAAGCCCTAACAGACGACCAAATTTGGTTCGGACCAAACCAGATTTGGTCGTCTGTTAGGGCTATTAGATTGCCTTGTACCTAACCTGTTATTTTCACTGACAATTTATGTCAGTGTTAGTTTGACATACATACATACATAGGTAATCAACCAAAATGACTATGCATAAAGGAATTTCTTAATGCGTTGTCATAGTACGTTGCGTTGATTTACATTCTTTGAACATTTCATAAAAGTAATGGCAAAAAATATTATTATATTATTTTCATTGAGATAGGTAATTATAAAATCTAAGCACGCACAGTGACACAAGAACTATTTTAGTGATTGTAGGTCACAGTTTTCTCAATGTTCTTCAATCTAAATAAGTACCTAATTTATAGAGTTAGAAATGTCGAGTTCTATACCGCAAAATAAACAAACGATAAACATGATAATTGAGTATCCACCGTATTTAAAATAAACCTGCCAAGTGCGAGTCGGACTCGCGCACGAAGGGTTCCGTACCAAAAACTGCAAAAAATCTGAATTTTTGTATGGG
>BHDV01065688.1:59711-72633 GCA_005406045.1 Adoxophyes honmai
TTGCAGAAAACGTTACGGCGAGTTACATAGGGGGGAGGGGGGGTCGAAAATCTTCAAAAATTGCGTTACGTAATACTTGAACGCTCCCTGGATACCATTCCGAGGGAAGATTGAGGAAGATCGCATTGTAAAAAAAATTGAAACACACGGATATTTATTAATACATAATTATTTAGTGTTAAGGAATGCCGTCAGTAATGATGATAACGGCCGATATCGTATTATTTCAAACTGCACTGCTCCAAATACACAATTCCTAGAAATAGTTAAGCTTGAGTGGCTAAGGGCGAGGCTAATTACTCATGGGACTGGCGACTATCGGCTGTTTTATGGTTACTAAGGATAATTTAAAGATTAACTTCATCGGTAACTTTACTTGCGATATATGAACGTGTTAGTGGAAGAAGTTAGAATTTGTAAAAACGTTTCTATTTCCTTTGAGATGTGTGTACTCTTTATTGTAGAAAACTTAATAAATTACCAAGTACAGAATAATATAAAAGCACAAAGACGAACATATTCCCTTAAGGCTGCGTTTCCTAACCTTTTTCAGCACAATGCCAAGGATGCCTGAGTGAAAAAAAAGTTCAATTATCAGACAATATTATGATTTTAGTACCTATCCCTTAATTAAATTAAATATCAGATTTTTTCGTAGAAAAACATTAATTAGAAGGCTGGTAAGATAGATGCGTATAGGAGCACAGGTCAGTAACCGCTGCCTTAAGGGATACGTCCACTGAAACTGTCACCACACAAAAAATCTAAAAATATTTAACCCTTTGACCGCCAAAGACGCCATATCACGTCATCGGAAGTCAGTGCCCGTGACGCCACGACGTTAAATGGCGCGTCGAAGTTATTACGAAAGAACTGAAATATAAAACGCTGCAACATTTTTCTAGGTTTACTTTATTTATAGGTAGTGTAAGTTATTTTATACCTAATTTAAATAAAATAATACAGCACCATTCGAAAAAAAACAAGCATTATCTAAGAGCCGACTCACGTCTTTGGCGTTAGGAGCACAGCGTTTCACTTCGCGCCTTGGCGGTCAAAAAGTTAAATAATTATAAAGTTTCTGTATAAATATGAGGCAGCCCCACCCATCTGATCTATGTCATAGCACAGCTGCGTCTTGTTCCAGACGAGATGTACGCGGCCATAGAGGAGGCGAGCGTTGGAGAGGGCTCCGACACGTACGCGCAGATCGCGCCCGAGCCGCGGCGCCGCGCGCGCCCCGAGCCCGAGCCCGACGCGGCACCCGCCAGGTAACATGCACTGAGGTGGCTCAGAAATATAAACAAGTTGTTACAAAAATACGAGGAAGCAGAAAGGGGGTTAGATGCCCCGTTGTAAGGAGTCTATTTACAATATTTGAAAAAAAAGGCCATAATAGGGATAACGACAGGGTTAAAATGTATCATTCAAATTAGTCCGTAGTCGATAATGGGAAAAAATAAGACACGTATTTTTTTAGTTTATCAAATAATTAAACATCGCCAAAGGTACAGATCATCAAACTTCCCTAGTGCTCGTGACGTCACGCCTTGGTAAAAATTGTACACAAACGTGACGTCACTCGAAACTTCAGAGTACGGTATCCTCATCGTCATATCTTGCTTGTCAAATAAAAGAAAAAAAATGTGTACAATATTTTTTAAGAATCTCACGGACTAAATAGTTTTTTTAGCCATCTGCACAATTCCTTTTATTGAATTTGCAAACCTTTTTGAATGAAAAATTGAAAATCCATCAAGGAATACACCTGTTAAATTACCTATGATAACTTCAGTGCTATTAAGTGACTGCTTACTAGGGTTTACGATATTTTTCGCTTACAGAAGGAGTGAACCGCCAGAAGTGGGTGCATCTACGTCGAATGCAACACACTCAAGACAAGGTAATAAATAAAATCTAAGCGTGGACTGAATAAGCTTGGGCTTACCTTAGTAAATATTTTCAAATCTTAATACAAATTCCGCCCATGAGGATGGATTGCGTCTATAGTTACAAAAAAATATTATAGAAGTGTATTTTGACCATATAGCCAATAGAACGAGTAGATTAGGCTTATTGAAAAAATATCAAAATATCGATGTATCAATATAAAATTTCAAGTATCGAAATGGTTTAAAAATCGATATTTATTTATATATTTTAAAATTCAAAAAAAGGAGCTTCTGTTACGTCTGTTTCTGTTAAATATTGGTTCGATTGTAATTGAAATAATTATTCTTGCTTTATTGAAAATGATGTCCATTGACTGCTATTTTATCTAATAATGTAAAATTATTAGAAATAGATTAGGCAAAGTAAAATAATTTTTAGAGCACCTCTGTTTAATCATTCAGATGTATCGATACATCGATATTTTTTGATAAAAATATTCATATCAATATTGACATTTAAGAAACAATATCGATACTTTAGTATATTCCCGACATCCCTAGAGCAGGTGTTCCTTTATTTTCACTGAACAACGGACTGTTGTCAGCTGTACTTCAGCTTTGGCCAATCACAACGCTGCAGCGATTCATCCTCCAATAATAAAACCAGACGTGTCCTAGCTTAACTAATAGCGTCTCTCGCAGCGTCATCGTCGTCGTGCGGGTCCCCGAAGCCCGAGAAGCGGCAGGCCAACTCGCCGCTGCCGCCGCCGCCGCACGCAAGAGTGCCCAGCACTGGTCAGTATTGCTACCTACATTCGTCACAATTACTGCTAAAGGGCCGGTCGCGGGGCACACCGAAAATTAAGTGCCAGCGTGAGGGCGCGCGACAGAGATATATAGCAGCGGTCAACGCTCAAATTTCTGTGGACTCGACGACCAGCCTTTAGTGCTAAGTCTAAGTAGTATACTTCTTTAATGGTCGGGAAAAAAAGGTTTTCAAACACTTCAAGATTTTGCGGTTTCGGAATAATTTGTAATAATTTTAGACTAGTCCAGGATTGAAATAAATTATTTTAAATTAAAGCACATTTTATCGACGATTTTGTAAACTAGTGTTGATTTCGGTGTCGATATGCTCATAACCTACAATCGTAAATGTTATAGAAATTTCAATGCACCACTTTGACGTTAAAATTGTCGGTATGTCTTAGCTGGAATAGCAAATTAAAATTAAAAATGTAGAAAATGTTTCGAAAAATTCCTTCATTTCCATTGCACTGCACCAATCAATAACACATTCGAAACTATTAACACGCCACCATTAAATTTCAGGCGACCTGTTCAACAACGACAAGTTCCGCCGTAGCCTCAACGAGAAGCATCAGCGCAACAACAGTTGCGTCAGCTCCTCCGACTTCTACGGCTGCAACTACCCCGTCGATAAGCACCGCTTCAGCTCCGGAGACCTCATCCGCCCGCTCGTCGCCAAGGAACTCAACTTCACCATCGACAAACAGAACGATAACCTCTACAACTCTATCGACCCCCCAGAAACGAAAGAACGCGTCACCGAAAGCCCCTCCCGCAACGTCGAGGAAATGTACGCCAAAGTTATAAAGAAGGCCAAGACGAAAGACGAACGGAAAACGAATGAGAGCGAACCTCACACGTCGAAATACCGCGCTGATGACCCCGGATACGAAACTATAGACCGAAAGAAGTCCAACCATGGTTATGAAACCATAGCCCACAAGGAGAGAAAGATATCGCAAAACCAGGACCCGGGGTACGAAACAGTTAAAGACATCAACAAACCTAATTCCAACTTCTCGAACAACAACCTACTCAAACTAAATCACGTGGACAGCGGACCCAATAGTATTATAAGCAGCGACGCCGGGTATGAGCACATATCCAAAGTTGACAACAGCGCTTCGGATTCGGACCCGAATTACGAAGTGCTCCGAAACCAACCGCCTACACCGCCCTACGCGACTATAGCGCCAAACTTCAAAGTGCAACCTACTTACTCCACCGTTAATAAAAGGCCATCGAAGTACAACGACTGGCCTAACAACAACGGAGACCTCTCGGAGTCGAACTACGAGTCGATGCCTCACGATCCCCTGTACAAAGGTAGCGGCAGCGAGTCCGACCCCAACTACGAATCTGTGCGGCCTAAGGACCCCAACTACGAAAGCGTCCACGCACAAGACCCGAACTACGAGTCGCTGAGATTAAAGGATCCCAAGTACGAGTCGGTGCGGTCGAAAGTCTCCAAAAACGACTCGATGAGATCTAAAAAGGATCCCAATTACGAGAGCGTGAAATACTTCGAGTTGTCTAAAAAGGAACCGCCTTACGAGAAGCTGAACAACGAAGCGGCGGGCTCCGGCGTGGAGCGGTCGGACTCGGCCGCCGGCTACGAAAAGATCAACGTCCCCAACAACAGGGACACGAAACGCAGTATTAATGGTGCTGAAGGTGTCGTCAGTGATTACTTTCAAGTGTAAACTGACGTCCGCTCTCGGCAGTGGAGGGAGGCCAACGGTGAAGTAGCCTAATTAAACGACCCATCGCCCGAGGTTTTAATATATAATATTGACAAAACCAAACCTTTAGAGTTTTGAGATTGCGCTTTTTTTTTTATTTTATCAAGTTTTATACAAATCAAACAATCTACAATGTGTAATACCTCAAAGTTAGAAGATTTAATCGATATTATTATCTTCCCTAGGTATCTGTGATATGTGTATATTTTGAGTGTTTTACTTTCAAAAGCGGTACTACAGTAGAATATTTTATAGCATAGTATGATACGGGGTGTGTTATGTTCGTAATCTCCATTCATTAGTGTGTTCAATAAGTGTAATGAGGACAGTGTACTAGCGCGCGTTGTATACTGCATGTACAAAATATAGATGGAAACTATGTAATGTAATTTATTATATATCTGATTATTTAGTTAAGGTTAAAACTAGGAATGTCGGTGTCCGGAGTGTGGTGCGAGGCGACACGGCGCCACGGGGCCGCGTCGCCTGCTGCCTTACGTCTTCGATCAACACGTCCCTACTCGACGACACAACTTTAAACAAACAGTATTACGGTTCCAATTGAATGCATTGTGTTCTATCGAGTAGAGGCGTTTCTCTACCACTTGAAAACGTTTTCTACTATCGGTGACTATTATTAATTTCTAATAATTTATGTTTCACGTTGTTATGTTGATTTGTTATTAATTATTATTTAGGAGTTTATAAGGAATAATTTGGTGTCATAACTTTTACTGTTGTTGGTAAGAGTTGATTTTGTGATTAGTACCTGAGCATATTGTTTACATACATTTAGGTGGACTGACGACTCACAACATTCATGTCTTCAATTGTATTAAAAGCTTAAGTACATATTATATACACTGTTTATGGATAACAAACTTTAAGCACAATTGCTATTTATATTTACAGCGATTTAATGCTTGTTTTATGGTAAAGTATATTATGTGATAATAAATGAACACCATTTTATATAAAATCGTTTTGATAACATTGCCGCGGTCTCGACAGACTTGCCTATAATCTGTATACATTCAAAGAAAACCATTCCAATTGTAATAGATCCAAATCCAATGAATAAAAAGTAATGTTTAGAGGAATAAATAAAATATGCCATGAAAACACGTCAATTTTATTTTATACATATAATCACGCCTGTGTTCCCAAATGGAATAGGCAGAGCACACGAAACGTGAAATAGAGATAACCAAGATTATGACTATTTCACGCTTTGCAGCCACTTCTAGCATTAATTTTAGGTTTGAAAACAGATGGAAGAGGTAGTATAATAGTGACAGGTTGCTAACCTGTCGCCTACAGAATACTTAAACTCATTTACGTACTCACTTCCATTTACTATTTTATTTTATATGCGAGAATTCAACTATGAAGTCGTGTGATAAGCAGGTAGCCTTGATGGGATGAATTTCGACAGGGCCTAAACCCTTGAACACTTAAGCTAATTAGGCTGGAGGCGTGTCTACACATTGTACTAATTTTATGCCGACCGCAACATACATGGTGGTGACGCGTCCTCATAATTAGCTTAGGACGGTCAGAACACGATCAGTCGCGGAGTTTGGACTGTGGATTTGAATATGGGACATCAATAGGATTGCCTAAAGAGAACTCTGATCATGCTTTCATCTATTAGCTAGTCTTGAATACGACTATCGGATCAGGATAATAAAATATTTTGGTATATGTATTCAACGATCTTGAGTAGGTACGGTCAATTTCCGGCCACCCTGTATGTAAATCGTTTGCACTTGAAAAAGAGAGAATGCATTTAGTCTGGCATGTTGTTCACTAAAAACTGACTTACAGTGATCCGATGACCAGCGGGCTGGAAACTATTTTGGACAGCGGATTAGTCTTGCTGTATGTACAGTCAAGGAAATTGATTACTGTGCCACTTTGTACCTTTTCTCAAGAAATGTCACTGTGACATATCATACTTTCTACTAATCAAAGCAATATGAAACTCACTATGAAAAGGTTCAAAGTGGCACAGGTATCAATTTCCTTGACTGTACATTAAGGTAACGGTAACGCTACCAGCCTTCAAGGCACAATCTAGGGGATTTTTTATTCATAATGTTTTGTATTATTTTAGGATCGTTTAAAGTTTAATTTAAACTTATACTTGAGTTGCTCATTGAACGTTAAGTTGTATCAATGGCAAATTTAATACATTTTACGCGTCCTTTTTACTCGTTTTCGAATCTTCCTTTTGTGTATTGTCGTGTATTTTTTTACTTTTTGAGCTTAAAATATGCTTTTTCGTAACTAGCTTTATTTACGCACGGGACGGTAATGTCACGTTGACATAAAAAAAGTGACAGATGACATATAACTGACAACTCACTCCGTGGTATTTCTGTTCTGGTATTATTTCTGTCTGTTTTATACAGTGACTAAATATACAAGAATATTTCTAACTTATTTTAAGTATAATTTGTTGTGAAGCGGCGTCGAATAATCCGTTTTTAGCATACATACAATGGCTAACTACAACAATCCAAATGATTATTCGTGGCAGGGTCAAAACAACAGTCAAAATTACACCTTCAATACATCCAACGCATTCGGTGATCAATCACAAACTTTAGGTAAGTGAATTAATCAAAGACATATTGTTTAATTTACTATAGCTGGTTACGTTTACACTGACTCGTAACTTGTGTAACGCCGTTATGGTGGTTGTTTAGTAAATACTAAAGCTCAGACAAGGAAAATTAAATGTCATTTCTATATTGAGAACAACAAATAAAATACTTTCCTATTTTAGATTTCCAGAACTTTCCGACGGACCACCAGGATTTCTCGTTTGACCAAGGAGGACAAAATGCTTATCCTCCAAACAACAACCAGTACTACAACCCAAACATGTTCCAGCCCGCGCCGATCCCCGGCGAGCCGATGACGGAATCCACAGAATTTGACGAGCCACCCCTTTTGGACGAGCTGGAAATCTATCCTGACAGAATACTGGAAAAAACTTTGGCTGTTATGAATCCCTTCCACGGTCAATCAAAGGCTGATGATGCCAACTTCTTATTAAGAGACACTGACATAGCTGGCCCGATAGCCTTTTGTTTAGCATTGGCAGTGTGCTTGTTCCTTTCGGGTAACAAGGCACACTTTGGTTATGTTTACGGCCTCTCAGTTATGTCAGTGATATTGATGTATTCCTTGCTATCTTTAATGAGCCGAACAGAAGGAGTCTTCACATTGCTCAGTGTTGCTAGTGTTTTAGGTTATTGTATGCTACCTATGGTGGTGCTGGCTTCACTAGGTATATTCCTTTCGTTAGAAGGCACAGTAGGCCTCTCTCTATCAGCTGTGGCAGTGATATGGTCTGCCTTGTCAGCCAGCAGGCTATTTGTAACAATGTCAGGGGACGCTGAGCAGAGACCACTCATTGCATACCCTTGTGCATTGGTTAATGGAGTTTTCGCCTTATTAGTACTCTTTTAGCTTGTAATAATAATGAATAAATTATAAAATTTACTAAACAAATCAATATTTTGACATTTATGATTTTATTTGCAAAATTCATAATTACTGAGTAGTCTTGTCTATAATAGCTATACTGGTGTATTTTGCCCATTGACCCTCTACTTTTTGTTTGCTCTTTAATTCTGATTACAAAAGTATCATTTAACAATTTTAAACAAACCTGATTAGAAACACTGATACAAGAAGAATGTACCACACTGCCAACACAATACAGAATCATGAAAGTAAGAACTAAGAGAAATTGACTGTTTTAGACATGCATTTCCTTCTAAAACTGTCAATATTCATCTCAGTTCTGTTGACCAGGCTCTTGTGTTCCTCTCTGTTCTGTTCTCTCAGGCTGTTTTAAATAATTTGTAATCCTTGTAAATAAATTTCTTACATTTATAATGGCTTTTAATCCCAATTGAAACAAAAAGTAACCAAATCAAAATATATTAACCAATATTCTAATATTTCCTAAATTTACATTCGATTGTATAAGGTAGGTCTATCGCTGAAGAAGTTTTTCAGGATCATGACTTGGCCGAATGTGACAATAACTATTGCTGCAGTCTCAATCAAAGACCACTGAAACACTCTCTCGTTGAGATCCTCTGCCCTCTTGCGACTTTGAGCCTCTCGTAGCCTGTGGTGAGTTTGATGATCAATGATTTTGTTCAATGACGAATGGATCTCTTCAGCTGAAGCTTCGAGCTGAAATAAATAATTAAAACTGTGTAAAATTTGTAAATTGTATAGTTTAATTTACATTTTCAATATTCAGAAAATACTGAGACAGTAAGGTGTAGCAGAAACATGTGCCTCAGTGTATAATGGTATTGCATACACTTGTACAAATAATTTTCCATTTTCTCATACAAGGTGGGGTTAATTGAAGGTAACTAGTGAAATTAAACAGGACATAAATTACCTGAGTTAGTACAGTTGCATGTTCCCCAACACCAGGCAAGGGCTGCTCTGGTCCTACATTTAGTTCCATGTACACAAGTTTGTGTGAGAAAGTACTGAATTCGTTACTGAAGCAGACCTTGTAGATACCTAGAAGAAACGCATCAATGAAATTTACATAAATTCAAATACTAAAAATGTTTATGGTCGATTTGTGTTACTTTCATGGAGGATGTAGTAAATATCATAATCAATTATCTATGGTATTGTGTGCCGAAGTGGAATTACTACACAGGAATATAATACAATTAGGAACAGTACATGCATACATTTTCCATAGTGAGCAAGTTTCCTAGAACATCACACAATCAATCATCTGACTTTGAGCACAAAGCAAATGTCATTAGGGACGAGAATAAAATACGAACAAAGCGCTAATTATAGCATTAACTATTATAACATTAAATTATACATACCTGTCTGAGTAGCAGTAAACTGATGAGAGTCATATTGCATCTTTTGTTGTTGATAAATTATCTGCTTATTTGGCCCTTCGACTTTAACATCCACATCGTATTGGCCTCCAGTGATTACCTGTCGAGGTGGAAAATAGACATTAGGCACAATAAAATAAATCTTACTTTATGAAGTGTTTGAGGTTAGAATACTATAATAATATTAGTAAATGATTTGAGGATTTGATTCCTCTATCAAACTAAATACTATCAAACATTAAAGCGAATACCAAATTAAAGGAACTTTACCTGATATTCTAATGATGCCGAAGTATTGTTTTCTATTTGCTCATAGAAGCATTCCACTGCATTATCCGGTAATTCAAACGTAAGTTCTACGCTTTTGGAATGAATTCCAGCAATCAATGTGGCTAACAAGCTAATAAAGGTGATTTTACTTAACATTTTACAATTATTAAGTAATTTTTCGGAAACTAAAACACTCACTGAAATCGGTATCACTGTGAGTGACGTCTCTGACAGTTCCGTGTCTACACGTAATTGGCTGCGTTCGATGCTTAAAGCAAATAAATTGAACGCAGCTTTATGACACTTTTTATAACTTTTCAGAGACAAAGAAATCTTTCTCATACATCTGCGTCTACGATTTGATTTTTAAGTAAGATGAACGGAAAAAGTTTTTAACATTTCTTCAGTTTATTCGACAATGATGAGGAAACCAAATTAAGGTTATCGTAAAGATGACAATTATTTTGAGATTCATATTTAACCAAATAATTCAATTTCACCATCATGTATTTTATATTTTCTTACAGCTGTGTCAGTCCCTGGTCAGGCCTTACATTTTTGACCCCAGATCCAACATAGATTCAACTCCCATGCAACATTGAACTGCTTTTCGTTGTATGCAGGTTTCCTCACGATGTTGAGGCTTGTAGCAAATTTCGTACACAAATTCAAAAAAATCTAACTAGGTGAGATTGAAATCCACGACACTGATTAAAAGATATCATTTATTTTATACATACATACAGTCACGCCACTTTCCCACAGAGATGTAGGCAGAGACCACTTTATTCCACTTGCTACGATCCTGACATACTTTTTGCTTCATCCACATTCATTAGTCTCTTCATACAATACATGCTCGTCGATTTCGGGTACTCTTCACCTAACGTCCTCGATTTGGTCACGGAACGTCCGTCTAGGCGTCTAGGTTTTTCCCTCCCAACACACCCATTCACACTTCCCGTATAAATGTTTAGTAAATGTTCTTTTATTTATTTTATTCACTGCAAACAATTGACGAATACATGCCCAGTATTTAATTTTCTCGACTGCAAAAATAAACTGGATTTTATTAAAAGTAGCTAATTTCAAAAGGATACAAAAAAACGAAAGTAAACATAAACAATATTTTATTTCAGAAAATTGAAGACGATACAATAAGAAAATTAAATTTTCACTTAAATTTTTAACAACGATTCACTTACATTAAAAGTAAAAAAGCCATGATTTCATTGACGAAAAATACTGTAAATACAATGTCTTATATTTATAAAGTGCATAGGGGCTAGAGGAGAGTCTAAAAATGCAGACAATACTTTAATAGTGAGTTTAGAAAGCGAGGCCGGCGTCGGCGTAGGTGGTGAAGATCTTTTCGATGGAGTTGGCGTACGCCGCAGTTCTCAGGTCCAGGCCCAGGTTGAACTTCATGGCGGTCTTCATGATGGCCTGTAACAAATTGCTGGTCAACAGGCGGTTCCATGCGAGTCTAATAATTTGCTAGGACTAGAAATGTACTGATCCTCAAAACAACCGCATTCGATTTACTAGCATCCTCTGATATGATCATGGTTAAGACCGGTTGTCACGTCCTTTATTTTATATTGCACCTGTTTGGCGCTGTAGTAGTAGTGGTGGTAGTAGTTAGCGTAGGCAGTAACGAAATTTACATAAAAAATCAGTTTGTAATTCTATTTTGATCAGTGTAAATTTCGTTAAGCATTTTTTATGAATTTAGTCTATGCTATGTCACAAAAAAAATTGGCTGTCCTAAAGTTGAGTACTAGAAGTTATGGCCTTATGACAGTCCATTGTCAATGTGAAGACCCTTAATGTTTTACATATCGCAACATGAAACTTGGTATTCAGTCAGCCCATAACAGTTTTAACGATCCGCTCAACTAACACATTTATATGTGGACGTTGTGAGGTATCTCGAATGACAAAACTTTGTTTCTATTGAGTTCAATTCTTGATAGCTCTCACAAATCAAAGACTCATACGCTGAAGCACCCCTTTACCAAATTTTGAACCGATGTCCACAGGATGTTATAGATATAAAGTCTATCAAATAAGACAATGGACAACATTTTGCGTGTTTAGTTCGATAGGTCAGTCTTACCCTCGCCGAGCGCTCCATAGTGTAGTCGAGACCAGAGTGGACGATGTCTTTCTCAGAGGCACCGTGAATCCTCTTCTGGAAAGATTCGGATGGAGTCACGGGGATGCGTCCTCCCACGCGGCCGAAACGCCTCTCAAGAGACTCTTGTACGGATTCTGTGGACAAACGAGTATTAAATTATATGGCGAGGAAATATGTAGCTATTATTGAATTTTGTTAGATTTCGTATGGATAATTTTGATCACGTGAATCACGTGAAGCACGTGGGCAAGTTTCTTCTCTACTGAGCTTCGATTGATTGGACATGTAGTTGAGGGATAGGTAATATACTTATACTAAATATGAAACTAACATCTTTGTCGTAGAGATGAAGCAAATACATTTTTTTGTGAACAAGTCAGTGATCACGGCAAATATTTTTAGACATTTTTTTAAAGATTTGTCTATTAATTAATCTACTAATGACTAGGAACCTTCCGTTGCTTTTAATTATTTTATATCCCCATTATCTCATAGAAAAACACCTGTGACTGACCTTTCATCTGCTTATGGGTCCATCTAAATGCTTATAGCTTTCTTCATTTCTAATCATGCACGTATTTAGCTCATAATTGTGAATCTATTCTCAAATCCAAAATCTTTCCACTCCTCAAACCACAACATCAGCCTCAACTTACCCAGCAGATGGTGGTTAGACTCGCGCTCGTACTTGAACGTGAGACGGCCGTAGGACACATGGTTCAGGTTCTTCAGCCACTCGAAGAAGGAGACAGTCACACCACCAGCGTTGATGTACAAGTCAGGGATGACGAGGATGTTGCGATCGATGAGGATCTTGTCAGCAGCGGGCGTGGTCGGCCCGTTGGCCGCCTCCGCGATGATCTGATGACCATAGACAAAGTTTAAAGCTGACGAATTGTGAATAGCAGCGATGAGCAAATGTAAAAGCCCTAACAGACGACCAAATCTGTTTGCTCCGAACAACAAACTTGGTTGGCTCCAAACCAAATTTGGTCGTCTGTTCAGCGGTTGGCCGAACATTATTATTATTATTGACGGTTTGCTGGTTGGATGGTTTTGCCATCGGATTTGGTTCGGCGGACCGAACCAAATTGGATCGTGTGGCCGAGCCACCAAACCGTTTGGCAGTTTGGCACTTTATTTTTCAAATCTTTTCTTTTT
>BHDV01065688.1:81059-94133 GCA_005406045.1 Adoxophyes honmai
GAAAATAGGTCTAGAAAAACTTCTCATTGTTCAATCAAAGTTCATCTAGCTTAAAAATATGACGGAGTTAGCCACATTGACCTTAGTGCTCACGCTAAATTTTACAATAGTCAATTGTTTTTTAAGATTAAATAAGTTAGGTATTTAAATTAACGACACTTATCGATTTAATTACATCCAAGTTGACATTTTTCTTCGTTATCGCGTGTTGCCAGGCTCAACTATTGAGATTCACGGTCACGTTATTGAGGTAGATATCAATGCGCTATCACATTTATATGAATCGTAATTTAATTTCGTCCGATAAACTACCTGCCACCGATAGCGTTTGTGAAAACAAATCTGCTGATCACAAAGATAAATATTGCCATTGTACTTGAGAATATTCTGTCACAATGCATAAGTGTTATTTGCTTTGAAGGAGGTCGACGTGCGACTGTGACAAATAAGCCCTAATTTATATTTCACGAGACTGCTATTTGCCGAGTGTGTACATGAGTACACACATTAGTAGAATGTTGTGGTTGTTAAGGAAACCTAACAACAGCGCCGAGCGGATAGCGAAATGTAAAACGATACTATAGCTAGTATTATGTAAAGTCCTGGGTCGGCTGTTGACTTCTGACCTAGGTATACTGACCTACAATCAACATTATACTGCACTTGCATTGCTAGCTTTAGCAATGTTTACTAAGGGCACAATTAGATGACTTGATGGTATCGCGATACAGCGTAATAAAAAACTAATGTAGCATTATTATTAATTATTACATACGCCAATGTAAGAACGTTCCTGAAATGGGATTTAATTTTGACACTTTGACTACGCAAGTTACTCTATCTAATCATTCGAATCAAAATATAAAAAAAAAGACTACAAGTCAAATTTAATGCGACTTCGATATTAAATATAACTTTCGAAATCTGCTTTCAAATAAGTGAAAAGAGTTTCAAATCTGTTCACCCAATTTAGGGCTGTACGGTGCTACATTTATGCCTACACAAAAAGAACGGTCAAAGTAGTTATAGCGCTTCTAATTTCGCGTCGATGCTTGATGATGATGAATTATTAAGTGATAGAAAACTTATTGAGTTTAAATTTGGCGTGATCCCAGCTAGAAAGGTGTTAGGTTATTTAGATTGTGACCACAGGCAATACCAATTTACTTTCCACTATTTGGTCAATGCCATCCATTATAGCTTCAATAAGTGTTTGGGGCGCATTTGCTTTTTATAAAAAAAGTAAAAATAACTATTGCCCAAGCCAGTAAGCAACGTAATCTTTTGAGATTTCCATCGTATGATTTAATTTTCTTTGATTAGATAAGTTGCTAGTCTGATAAGGTTGTCGAAAGTGTGTAAATCTGTATTGAAATATTTTAAAAATACGTCAAGTAGGTGTACGTATAATCAATCATGTGGGTCAGTACAGTTGGCTTGTTACCAAGACAGCCGCGCCCGCTATTCCAGGCGTCACAGAGACTATACTTTTTGTCGATTATGAGAGAGGATTGACTTGACCCATCCGAAATAGAATTAGTAGGGCAGAACAAGTTTGAATGTGCTGTTCGATTTAATTATAGACACACATCTATGAAAGAAGACAGCTGTTCGTTAAGACGTAAATAACGACAGCGATAAGTACAATATTTTGTTGGTTTGAATTGTCACTGCGTAGATCTATACATAGCGGACGACATAGCCATAAAAATATACAAAATTATTTGGTAGATATGAAAAATTTGGACGACAACTAATGCTGATAATGGGATGGAAATCATGGGGGCGCGCCAATTTGGGTTCGGCAATTGGCATTTCTACCTCACTTCAAAGAAAACTTTAAACGTTATGATGATGCTTGTTTTGTTCTTTAATCTAAGGTCTTTGCTAACTAAGCGCTCTAAATTTGTCACAGCAATACGCTACGCGTTGTGAACGTATCTAACTACACTAACTAGATATTTCAAAAGTTTTGTACTTACCAATGAATCCCTTCTTGGCCAGTTCGAGGGTGAACCGACGCGTGATCTTCTCGAGCTCATGCTCAGAGTACTCCTTAGGGTTGATCTTGATGCCAGCCTTAGCCCCGCCGAAGGGCACGTCAACGCATGCGCACTTGAAGGTCATCAGAGCAGACAAAGCTTTCACCTCGTCTCTGGTGACATCCGTTGAGAATCGAATACCTAGGAAAATAATAAAATTGTTTGAATCACGGAGTCTTGGACAGCAATGGTGTAAAGTGCAAGTTGACAGGTCCTACAGAACTGAGCCAATTATTGTCAGATATAAAATTAGTTCCGTTTTCCCCGGTGTTGGGTTTAGAATAGCACCTCTCTATTTCTTCCCTGGAAGTAGCAAGACTAAGGAAGTAGGTTTAGGTATACTTTGGGCGACAGGCTAGCAACCTGTCACTATCCAATATCTGCTAAAAGTGACTATGAAAGGTGTTGACTACGCATCGTTTCGTCTGCTCTTCCTACCCCATTTGAAGTTATAGGCATATGTTTGTTATGTGTGATTTACTGCGGTTTGGCCATTACTGCCACTTGATGTTGTAAAGATGTAAACCCTAAACGTATTAACTCATTAACTTAATGATTGCATGGTCTTCACGGTATTTCATTTACATCTAGGACATGTGAAAATAAAAAAATGGTAAATGTTCATGTCTGATTTTTCAAAAGCTACTTTTTTAAAGAGCAAAGACGAGATCATTACGAAATTAAGTTATTTTCTTTGTTTTTCATCCAATAGCAGTAGTTCTACTCCTCCCACGCTATGCTGTTATAAATATTGTGGTTTCTTTCAGGCGTGGATCTTGTAGCTCGTTCGTAGGGGTAGAATTCACTGTTAACCCTTAATTTGGCAGCATTAAGAACAAAACTTGCGTTCAAGCCTCATTGCCCCATTGACATCCTACAAAAAATAATTGTAAAAAAAATAGAAAAAGATAGTCTCATCTCATGGTATGTATGGCACACCGAACACTGCCAAATTAAGGGTTAATACTTTTTGATTTATCGAGACACGCGGCAGAGTGTCAAGCCAAGTTCAAGCAAAGGAACTGGCTAGCCAGCGCAGTGTAAAATTACACGAACTACTTGGTGCCACTTTTGACCATTGTATAACTCACAATATCTCTAAAGTAAACACATAAAACTAAGTGTGTTTATATTTAAACATAACTTGGGTAGAGGATCTATCGACCCCTTCTCGCACCTATTTGAGTTTATGATAGTTAATCTAGGACAGTCATGTGCACTCTTCTATGAGCTATGCACATGACATGATTAATTGCATTTGCCAATGAGGCAATGCAATACGTGCATAGATAGGTAGGTGAAGACCAATGAGTTACTTGTTAAATGTTAAACTTACTGGGAGTTATTTTCGCGACAAGTAATTGGCGCAACTTTTTGAGTTGATTACTTAACAGCCTTCTCAACATTAAACTACTTCTACTTTTTTTATAACGGGAGATTTTGCTGTTTTGACTCTTGGTCTATTTTGACCCAAACGATTGCATATTGAGAGTACTGAAGTAGTTGAAACAGCAAATTCCTCGCGAAAATCAGGTTAAGGTCTATCTATAGTTAGACATGCATCACAGACATTTATGTTTATTTTGTTTTTGATGTTCGATATGGCGTATTTAAGTAATAGATACTTTAACAAAAAATCTACACTCAAATCTAGGCTCAATTCTAGTAAGTTTACAATTTATGTCAGTTATTGTTAAAACAACGAAGTAGCATTACCCGAGAACGGTTCATTGGCTTTTAAATTGGCTCCATTGCCTACGACAACACATGTTTAATTAGTAAAATTAGTCTCGTAAAAACATTTTAACGGGAAATGCTTGGTTTCGCAATGAAACATGCTTGTTTACAGATGTTTATTTACTGCCTAGGTAGCTAATTGTACGAACAAATGATATTTTTTACAAGTCTCATCAATTAAATAAGTAACTTTATTTGCAACATGTTTATAGACAACACAAAGTAGACGAATATAAAGGGTGATTTTTTTAAATCAAAGGTCGTTTCAGTTTGACTTTAATTAAAAAACGAGTTTGTAGCGATTCATATATCATACATATACCTAATAAGACTATTAGGTTTTTGGCTGTCAGTAGGAGTTTTTGCTACGGTTTGTCTCAAAAATTTTAACATGCAATTTTACTTCAGTTTACTTACAGAGGGATACATATCTGAAAGATAATTTTACTGTAATTAGTGTTAATTGTCTATGTAGCGTTTTATGTGCTCTGCCTACGCCTCCCCGTTTGGGAATACAGGCGTGATTGTAAAAAAAAAAGTCTTAATAACATTTCAGAGACTATTATAATGCTGTGCCGCTAAAACAGTTGGCTTAAATAGTAAAGTTAGAATGGATTTCTGAGACATTTGGAACGAATGACTTCCTAAATGGATAACAAATCAGTTGTCTATGAAGACCAGCGCCGGAGCAATGTTCAGTTGGCATATTTCCTAGCTCGAGTTTATAAATAGCTGCTAAATATTCAAAGCTTGCACAAAAACGCGTAAACTTTAGCAAGAAAACAATGGCGGTCTCCCGGTGTCTGTATTGTGATGTTTGTCCGTTTAAACAATTTACTGGTCGACTGCGAATAGCGTGACGCGATCTCGATTGTTGCCACATAACTTACCATACTGATTGATACTTATCGAGAAATGCGTAATTGCATAATATGTTTTGGCGATCGATGAGAAGTGTGTCTTAAGCAGATTGGTAAGAGGATCGGCTATTTTTAATCCAAATTTCATAACTTTGCGAAAACATTTTATGTATATCTTATATCTACTCTACTATAATAGACATGGGTAGGTACCTACTGAATAAATCACCTTGTTTATCAGTTAACTTATCACATTTGAATAACAAGTTTGGCAGTAAGATGATGTCAACATCTGCTGATTGTGATAGTGAAACGTGACCGCTCTGCTGCCATTGTGGATATGTACCTATTTAATATGTATTAAGTACCTACTGAAATATGGGTGTTATGTTCAAATATTATCTAGTGCTGAGACCTTCAAATTATATAAGACCGATGACGCAGTGTTTAATTTTTGTTGAACATTACACAACGTTCTCCAAGCCGCGTCACAGCCACGCCTCCAGTCGCCAGCTTGGTAACGCGTTCAAATTTCTTTATCACATTACCCGCCTATCGGCTTTTGGGGAAATGTTCATGAAATCATGAATTTGAACGTGACGTGAATGATGGATTTAGTGCATGGTACAGTACTTGTTTTCATTATTATTATCATTGGACAAACAGGACGCACGTAGGCCGGTAGGTAACACATGTTTTTTCTAGATAAGGCTGATCAGCATCTTTTAAATGATAGAGTAGGTATTAATTTTCTTCATTGAAACCTAATTTCTTCGCTTACGCATTGATTTGCCTAAAATTATCGCTCTTTAAATGGGAAATATAGTTAAATGTCGTTTAAATTTACATAGGAATTGTCAGCTCAGCATCCTGGAATTAGAACGTCATGGGTTTCGGATAAAGTGTTAATTATTTCCGTCGATAGCCTCTGTAGTAGCCAGTATTTTAGAACGCTCGTTACGCGGTGCGGTGTAGAGTCATAATTAGAATATAACTGAAAACGCATACTTAAACTTCGAAAGTAGGTAATGGATACTAAATAATATGAGTGTGTAGAATAGCTGGGTTTGTTTTCATATGGCAGCATCTGCTAGTTTAATTAGTCTCCAATTGCGAGCGGTACTTAATTGTACACTAAAATGATCATTTTTATCATCACAGTATTTCTCATATTACCGTACTGACGAATGGATAACATTCACACTATTCCAATTATTGTTTTGCTGGTGTCGAATGACTAAGTGGTTAAGTGTTTGAATAGGCTCGTTTCACTGGCAAAAGTCGAACCGTCAATAGCACACTTTCAGTATTACTTTACAAGACGGGTTACGAACTTTATTAGGCCCTAGATATTCTCTGACACACCAAAATCTGCTCTACCACTTTTATACGATTAAAACTATTTGCGGTCTATTTTACTGATTAATATTTTAGTTTTGCCACAATAGACTGGACTTTTTTGCCGAACCTGGTTTTCAAAATATTTATCACAAACAACTAAAATCAGATATTTCATCAGTATCTGAACAAATCACAGACGCTAAGTAATATAATTTTTTGCACTAAACACTAATTAAGTGTAATAAAATTTGCTATGCTGGTCGGTCTGGTGGGTATTAAAGAGCTACAATTTTGATTCAAATTGACTTCACGGATTCGGTCACTGACCCGTGAACGCCCATCATCTTTCTACCTGTTTGGAGTTCATAGACACTCTTTATTAGCAACTGCAGTCACTGCAGAGAAAGATAGCCTCCTGGCACTATCGAGAGAGAGATACCTTTTCTCTGCAGCTGACCGTGCGTAGGTAGGTAGGTATAGTGGTCATCATTGCCAGATTTTAAGTGGTATGGCCGTAGGGGTAAATTTGCGCACCGCTTTTACCTGAAAAAAACAGATTAGCGAACTTACCCCNNCCCCACTTATAATGAATGTAATCTGACCAACTTTATGCCGATGCCGACCACTATACACAGTTAAGTCAAGGTCATGTTTTTTTTTGGACAAGCAATCTGCCCGTTACAGTCTGGAATGTAGTTTAATTTAATTAAGTGCTATAGTATAACAAGCACGTTAGGAAGAGTCAAATACGGGAAAACACATTTTTGAGTAGTTTTCAAATGAATTGTTCATAGGTAAGGTCTTCAATTGAAGTAAAACTCAATTGATTCGTCTGTGTCACGATAGTTACCCGTTAGTTAACTTAACGGTAATTTTCGTTACACAGAGGAAGAAATCGTTTATTAACCCTGAATTTAAGTACACATTTTTTCTTGTACCTACCATCTTGACAACATTAATAATTAAAGAGTTCACTTTTGGCCATTTTGCTAAGAAACGCTGGGAATCGCTTTAAAAATCTCAGCTAATTATAAAACAAAATTACTATCAATAAAACTTAGGTTTTATGTAGCTTAATTTATTTTAGTTTTTAATTTAAATGTGTATCCCTAGTACCTATGGTATGCATTGCAATGCTAACTATAAACCAACCAATAACATCAGGAAGCATTTTTGTAGTTGATTTTGCAATGATAGATACTACAGCGTAACATACATTAAAATATGCATAGCCTGGTGTCTAAGGTATAAGGTAACAGATATAACCTCACTTTCAGCCCGCCCTATATTTACTTACCAAAAAATAAATGAAAATCGTAAAGCTAAATTCATAAAGCAACTAAGTACCTACCTACAACGTAGCTTTGTTATAAGCTGACTAAAAGCAGTATGTTTAGAGAAATCTACTACTTAGCGAATTATTCAACCTGCGGAGCGACCGAATATAAGTAATAAAAGTAAAACGCACGGCTGCTTCCAAACACATCGTAATTACGTATTCGTACTCATTATGACTATGCGTTGTACATAAACTTGTGGTTTGATAGGTAAGCATTTTGTACATTACTGTATTATCAACATGAAGCAAAAAAATCTACTCCAGCAAGCAGAATCATTTTCACTAGGAACTACGTAACATTACGGTCGGCATAATCACGTGTCTCTTAGGCTATAAATAAAATTTCCTTATTGTCACTTTCAACTATCTGCCATCTACATCATACCAACCATGATTATTCCAGTGATGTAAGCAATTAAAGCAAAAAAATAAAAAAAAATGTCACTCACCTCCTTTAGTGGGAGTTCTGTGCGAGGAATGTTGAGCACGGTAACCGAGGATCATTTCATAGTCGCCGGAATCGCGTCTAAGTGGGAACTGGATTTCCAGAATATGATCACAAGGCTGCATGAGCTGCAGGATACCGGCAACCTTCTTTTTCTTCTCCTCAACAGAAACTCTGGACTTCATGTCATCTACCAATTTGTCTTCCACTACCTGACAGGCCCTATGGAAGAAATATTCCACCATGTCGAAGAACCTTGGGTTTGCACTGGTTGGAATTTCCTTAAGCCTCTCTGGTATTTCATGGCTCGCGTAGGTTCGGCAACATACGTTCACAGCAGCAGGCACTATCCTGACCATATTTGCGGCTGCTTCATTTTGGATTGAGTTTTTTAAAGGCGGAACTACTGATTTAGCGATACTTTTTAGGTGCAACATTGTGACTGATTTGTTAAGTACTACAGTCGGGTTAGGTCGCCTTTATAAAGTTAAAATACACAAAAAAATAATGTGATGAACTAATTACAGTGACGACCCGCCCCGACGGATTCGTCCACTGAATGAAATGAATTTAGTTGCAGACGTTCGACGAAAAAAACCAAGGGCCGCCGGTTGCCGCAGCTCGCAGGTAGTGGTAGTGATAGTGTTAAAATAGCGATGCGGATTTTTTGTCTCGCTTCAATTAACGATCGAAAAAACGACACAACGAATCGTTCCCTCGCTGCGCTTCTTGTCTTGTTTACAACTCATCAACTCAATATCTAGCGTAGATAAAAAAGTAAGGGATCAAATGAAACACCGAAGTCAGATCGCAATACGATAAGAATTGATTAACTTAAAATTAATGGAATACAATTCGTGAACTTGAATCCATTTTGTTTTTAGAGTAGAACTTGGCGAATTTAGAGATAATCCAACAAGACCGTATTTTTTTTATGCAATAAGTAAGATTGTCTATGGTTTGCAACTTGTGACGAGATACCATTTTGAGTCATGTGTTATGCCGGCTTCACACAGCAGGAATGTCTGTCTTCCGGTACAATGACCAAGGACCTTATAACAATAACTCACAGTAGTATGTAATATATTTGGTATCCCTTAATAGTCTGTATCAGTATTCTATTTTCTGATTCCGGTTTTTTTCATGGAAAAGCGATACGCAAACTCACTATTTTATAATCTTACCAATTTTGATGTCCAATAGTGTGGTCAAATATTATGTAGCGGTTTTTGAATGCCGCATTATCTATTCTGTGCCGCAACTCATCCGCGACTACAGTATAGGATGTGATTTCGTTTTTATTTACAACTGACGGTACTGTATGGACTTTGTTTCTTTTGCATTTAGTAAAAAACAAAGACTGACACTACTGACCTGACAGTAGTGACACTGACAAGTGACAGTGCTGTGTTGTGATGCGCGTGACGTTTGTGTTGCATGAATCGTAATATTGAAGAATTTCTCAAAATAACTTAGATAATAAAATAAGTTTGTATAATTCTGCAACGCATTAGACAGACAATGAGATGAGTGGCACGGTAATAAATACTTCGCAGAGAGTATTGTCTCAGATTTGGTGGGCGCATTAAATCTACTCCAGTTGAAGTAAGCAAAGTTTTTTCGCGTTGTTTATGGAATTGTTTTGACACTTATTTTGCCTTATAGTAACTAAATAAATCTTTCCACAGTAAAACTTCGAAATGATAACCGAGTACGAAGACGGCCCTGATTTAACTGAGATCTTACCGGATGAAATTCTAATATACATTTTTAAAAATCTTCCCCTGGAATCAATATTGACGTGTGAGAATGTATGCAGAAGATGGAGAAAACTATCTCAAGATGCGACATTGTGGAGGCATATCGTCATTGTGTACTCAGGGAAGCCTGGCCAGAGTGAAGTTAGTGAGCGGAATCTGGAAATAATATCAACACATGGCAAGTACATTTACTGTTTGAAACTACAGTATGCATACAGCTACAGTTCTATAAAAGCCATCACTGAAAACTGTAAAAACCTTACTTCACTTGAACTAGTAATGTGCAGGGTCACTAAAGAATTTGAAACTGATGTTTTGAAATGGCAGAATCTGAAGAAACTCAATTTAAGAAACTCTTTACTCATGACAAGTAATGACGATTTGATTGTGCAATATGATTACTTTAAAGATTTGAATTATTTGGAATTGTCAGATTTTGGCCTCAACTCCTCTACATGTGATACATTATTAAATTGTAAATATTTAAGTCATATTATAATAGAAAAAATTAGGGATCTCAATGTGGATTACATTTCGAAGTTAATATTGTCTAAGCAAAATATTTTAGTTACCTTTCATATTTATGGAGGTGATGCAGTTGATGACAAATGTTTGAAACTGTTGTCGCAATGCCCTGTGCTGAAGGATCTTGCCATCATCAGGTGTGAGAACCTCACAGATGCTGGTCTGCTAGCACTTTCAGATCTGAAGACTATACAGCACATTCAAATATGGAATAACATCAATTTTACTGAAATGGGATTGTTAAAAACTTTAGGTAGCAAGATCCTTATTAATTTACAGAGTTTAAGTCTCTCTAGAATAAGAAATATCTCACCTATAATAGTGGACATAATATCAGAATACTATAAAAACTTGAAGTTTTTGGCTTTGTATCAATGTCCACAAATTATAAATACAGACTATGAAAAACAGCTGAAATCTAAATTTAGAAATATTGATGTGGTTCTTTATTAAATAAATGACTATCCATATAACAAGAATAACTGTTAATTGGGCAAAGAAACAGTCAGAATCAAATCACAAATAATGTAAAATTTATGCTGATAATAAGTGTATTTTTTTTTCTGTACAGCAATTTGTCTAAATATACTATAATTATATACATGAACAAAGTATTGTTTCACTTATTAGCCCATTACCAACTTTGTCTGTAGTATGGATGTAATAGTTACTTTGGAACATTGCAGTGAGCTGCCTAATCAGCTTCATGAAATGCCCTTTCACCATGTGTTATCACCGGTCCTACAAAGCCTTAATGTTATGGACATTGTAGTGTAGGGATTGTTAATAAAACATGTAATAAATATTCAATTTCATGGATATCTCGTACTTATCTAAGTGTAAGACCAAATGTTTCTTAGACAAATTTTATCCTAAACAATAGTGTAACCTATTTGTGTCATAATTTTTTTTTTAATTTTTAGTTGGTTCGATTCCTGGTTGAGACAAGCAAAATTTTAAAAATCTTTTAATGCAGTTTTGTTTTTTTCTAAAAATAAAGGAATGTTTCCTTTCAATAAAATAAGCTAACTAAAGGATTTAGAGTAGTTCACCTCCAGGGCCCATGAAAACTTTCGAGCCTGTATATTGGTACTACAAATTTCTTGAATACATACGAATGCATAGGCAAACGATGCAACTACAATAATATATGATATAAGGGACACATTTTCCTAAATAATGTAAATATTTAAATATGTAATATGGAACAGATTTACAGGTTTCTTGTTATGTGCAGTTTCCGTCATTTCGTCCCACCAAGCTCGCAGTACGCCACCTTCTCCCTTCACCACTATTTCAAACTCGTACTTAACGGTTCTTACCCACTCCCATAAAATCAACTGTCATTCCAAGATTGCCAGTCATGAATATTCATAAAGGCATCACCACACGAGTGTCGATACTAAGTCTTGCTACTCTTGCTATAATTCGTGGGTTCCGCGCTTCCGCGTCATGTGTAGTGTATGCTAATGTGCTCTGCTTCGGGAAAATAGGCGTCATTGTATGTATGTATGTATGTACTAACTAGGGATAGGGATCACGAATATTCGCATGAATGTTTTGTGAATGTGTACGTAGGTCACGCCTTTTCTCACTCACTCAATGTTGATATTGTGAATTTTGTGACCGTATTTATTTTATGTTTTACATACATACATATTCTCACGCCTGTATTCTCAAGAGGGGTAGGCAGAGCACATGAATTCAAAAATCCAGTGCCACATTTAGCAATTTCAGGGTAACCAGATGGTTTAACGTGATATTGCAGTGATAGGTTGCTAGCCCATCGCCCACAATACACTAACGGTCACCCTTTCCCAGAGTCGACTCTTACGACACCCACGGGAAGAAAGGGGGAGGTGCTATACTAACCCGGCACCACATGGGGTGCATGTTAGATGATACCTATTAAAATACTTTTATCGTTCAATTACAATTACAATGTTCATTTTTGTGTATTTATTTTCAAACATTTGCATTCGCGAATTTTTAAAATTTGACATTCGTGACATCTATCTTTGTTTCTATCATCCCTAGTATTAGGTATGTATGATGTAAATTGATGTATGTACGGTAATAGATTTATTTTTCAATACTAGCAGGTGGGATACTTACAGGTCTTGAAGGCAAAAAAAAACAAAATGTTAAAAGTCATTAAATTTATTTAACTTAGTTTACAATGGCATTTGATAAAACAATGGGACAATTTAAACATGCTGTTGGGGTAGTTTGCATCTTCATACCTATTTCACCTACTTAAGTATAGTAGGCGGGATAGGTTTGAAGATTGGAATTAGCCAGTGTTGGTCGCTGAAACTAATTTTGTGATAATAATAAAATCAAACCAACCAAAAAAAGTTGCGACAATAGACACTAACTATAAGACTTAGGTAAAATGGATGTATCAAATATGAAAAATACAAATGCATAGTATCTCATTATTATCCATGTGGTTTCTTAAAATAATTGATCACTACTCAAGGTGTGTGTCTGTCCCATCCTGTACTGTAAATCACACTGACATACAAGTTATTCGGTGTAGCATAGGTAGACAAAGACAGATAGATAGTTTTATTCCATCTGAACCTACATCTACATAGTGGTAAAGCACGCAAACAAATAAATAATATTGTAATTTAAATTATTTACAGCTAGGTAACGGCAGACTGCATGTCTCAACACATATGACAAAAATGGAATATTTACAATGTTCAATAATTTGCCCCCCGTCATCAACAACACTTAAGTTTTTTTATTTTTGTTGTTTCATATCAAAATTTTAATTTACATGGGCACTTACTACACAGTTGTCGAAATTATGACATCTTCATTTCTTACTCAGGTCCAGATACCTATTTTTAGAGTGCTCTGTTTACATAGATATTTTAAATTGCAAGGTACACAAATTATACATTCAGCAGAATATTATCAATGAAGTAAAGGGTGTCCGGTGGCAGAATTAGGATTTCAAATTTAAATTAAAAAAAAACTATAGCGGATACAAATTTACTGCAACAACTGTTAC
>BHDV01065688.1:96676-111401 GCA_005406045.1 Adoxophyes honmai
AGTGATGGCTATGAAAACATGGCTTTAGACGCCAAACGATTGCCGCCTCTAAGCTGTCCATGCAATTTTGCAGCCTGCTGTACATCATCCGGCCTATATACGTCCCACTGCAGGGCACAGGCCTCCTCTCAGTATGAGAGGGCTTGGGCTATAGTTCCCACGCGAGCCCAGTGCGGATTGGGAACTTCACACACAACATTGTATTGTTTCGTCGCTGTGTGCAGGTTTCCTCACGATGTTTTCCTTCACCGAATAGCTCGTGGTAAATATTTAAGTAAGGCCATGTACACTTTTACTCAACTTAATTGGGGACAATAATTATGATTAAATTATCTAACTTACAACTATCTAAAAGACACGAAAAATGTGATGATCTTAGTGGTTGGAACAGTTTCTCCAAGATTTCATTATTTGTTTCACTACCTAAAGTACTTATCTAATTTCAAGCGTTGTTACAGCATTGTATACAATTCAAATATATGTACCTAAATCACATAACATTTTATGTTTATTTCAAACATATCACAGCGATCCTAATAATTTGGTACCTACACTTCAGACATTGACAAGGCCATTACCGTGGTCAACACTAGCAACTCGACAGCGAAATACTCAACACCAACAATGCAATTTATAAGTCAAAGGGCACACAAATAAGAACATTTCTACTCTACATTTCAATTGCTAGCTAGTTCTATGAACTAACTATTTCGGACTTTTAAAATGTTAAAATTAACATGTTTGTAATAAAGAACAGTACCAAATACACTATAGTGAGCCCTTTCAATAAAATAACTAGTGCTATAATTAAATCATACAGTAAATATAAACTACACATCAAACACAGACCTAAACTAATATAAATTGTTCAATTTTTGTATGTAACATACACTTCCTTTTTGGTTTCACTCAGGAACAATATTTAGATGGGCACATTTATAAGTAGCAATTAATAGTTAAACCCAATGTCTACCAATAGATTTTAATAAGTTCCTTTGATTTTTTTTGGGCTACTATCTATATTTTATTTACATAAACAGCTTTGACTAGGAACACTATACTCGTACAAAGCTGTTTCCACAAGTGTTAAGCCAATGATGAATGGACATATTTTTTCAAAATTTATAGAAACATGTGAAGTTTAGTATCCCAGTTACGCACTACTAGACATCGTATCTGAGCTGCGTGTTGTTTCCCTGATTAGAGGGGTGGAGGGAAAGGGACCACAGACAAACGCTGTATCCTGTCATCAATGGCTTATAGGTTAGAATTGGAAATGACTTCACCAACAAGAGTAAGAGTAAAGGATTGATACAAATGCGATTCTCTACCTCTGGATTACATATGTGATCGATTATGTACATGTACAGGATTACAGAGTCAAGTGTCAACGAATCGAAGATACGTAAAAAATACACTTATAATTTATCTTACAGATGTAAATGGTGATTTTCAGAAAAAAAATATTTTGTCAATTTTGAACGTTTTATTTTCGCCATCTAACAATAACGATTGCTTTGGAACAGACAGTTTTGTACTGTTTTTGTGGTCTAATAAATATGAAAGATGAATCACGCTGCTTTCCAAATTCTTAACATTAGAAAATGCACACTTTTTTCTGAAAACACCAAAAAAACTGAACGTATCAATCCTATGACTTCGTAATAAAAACTTTCGTGTGACTCGTACAACCACCTCCAATTCCGCAGGTCTAGTCAACAGTGCGTAAAACGGCACGGCACTTGTCGAGTCGCGAACGGGACTTGTCACTTAAACTATAATCGGGAGCAAATGAATAGGGCTCCCCTTTTTCACATTCACTGATTATTATTTTTCGAATCATAGCATGACCGGTGAATATGAAAAACGGGAGTGGCTTTTCATTTGGTAAGTGTAGAAGAGTCAGGTAGTCAAGACTCAGGCTGTCTCGCTCACGACTTGACTCACGAGCGTAAAACCGTGGCCGGGCAGAATATGGAGATTATATTAAATAGTTTATCATACTTGGCTACGCATCCGCTTCATCGCTTGCGTCCTCGCATGAACTGCAGCGCTTTGGCCATGAGGGGGGCCTTTTTGGGCTTGAAGCTGCCGGTGGAGACGTTCACGGGAGCCACGGGGCGGGACGACGAACCGCTGCGAACGTTCGGCGCCGACGCGAGCGACGCCACGCGAGCCGCTGGACTCGCGCTAGCCGCGAAGGCCGTACCATGTTGCGCCTGTCGACAAAATGGAGGATAAAGAATTAGAAACGGTCGCCTTTGCATTGCACCGCCTTAACACGCGTCGTCCTTTGTCAAAAGATGCCGCGTGCTACGTATGTACACGCTCATGTGATATTGGATTTGTTACAAATACAGGTGGTAATGACTCCGACACTTCATACTTTATACCCGTAGCTGAAACTTTCGGCAATAAAAATCATTCGTAAACGAATCTGATATAAAAAAATCGATCAGAGCAAAGGCTAAGTGTTTTACATATTTGTAAAGTACCTAACTTAGCATAATTTTAGGTTTAAAAATAGATTAAGAGGCATAATAGTGACGGGTTGCTAGCCTGTCGTAAAACACACCTAAGTCTATACCTATCTAGGAAGAAATGGAGAAGCGTAATTCTAAACCCGACACCACACTGGGAGAGCTTTATAACCGTAACTTTCGGACAATCGTGTCATATCATCCCTGCCGTCTTTATTACTTACTGTGGATCTAGAGTCCTAGTCTAAAAGGCATCAAATGTTTCACGGGTCGCGTGCCAAGCTTGCGCTTCTTTTTCTTCTGGAATGTTGTGCAATAATCTTTCTTAGACAATGTGACGAAAGACCACGGTAGAGGAAGATCTCCTCAAAAAGACAGAAGTTCTATAGTCTGACAATTTCTTGCGAGAGCCTCCCTGGGAATGAAAGGGGTTGGCAAGGACGAGGTACTACAAACGTCAGCGGGGACAGCAGAGGTTGTAGGGAAGACTATCACCTCTCATTCCAAAGGAGAGTCACATACGAGGTTCTCAGACTAAAGTAGGAAGATGGTTCGAAACGAAACAGATTTAAGATATTGAATATGAAACTACCGTGAGACTCACTCATCTTGAAATACGGATAACTATCGTCTTAAATTAAGTTTAACTGACATGTTTCAGGCTAATGCGTAGCCTTTTATCTAAGAGCCGCGGCGGCTGCTGCGAAATGCGCACTGTGCGCCACCGCTCTGTTCGCGGGAATGCTCGTGCTCGACGAAACTGATACCGGCGCACGACTCAGTCAGATGAAGGGCTACGGATTAACCCGAAACATGTCGAGCTAAACTCTATTCACACCGTGTCCGTATTTTTCTAGAAGACTTAAGATACTTTGTTGTTGTGAGGCAGAATACTCAGAATAGTATTTAGTAGTTTCATGATTTATCAATAAGTAAACGGCGGTAAGAAATGGTAATGCTCAAGCACCTTAGTCGCTACAACGGGTACTTACCCGATTGACCCTTGTACTAAGTAAGTCATAAGGATTTAGTAGTAGTAAATCCAGAGATTGTAATTAAATCCTTATGACTTACTTAGTACAAGGGTCAATCAACTATTTTATGACCCAGCCGGCTTAGCACAACAGGGCGCGAGTAGAGATGCGCGCGAGATGGACTATACCCGTCGCTGTCTAACTAGAGACTCCAGAAAGTGATAAGTAGTCTATCCCGCTATAGTAACGACTCGTGCGTTTTACTGTGCTAAGCCTACTGGTTGTCCACTGAGTTACCCAGTAAAATTGTAATTTTCTAGGTTTTTACAATTTTACAAAAACTTTTTTAAGGCGCATTGCTTGAGCATAAAACAGGACCTGTATTACAATTGTTCTTTAATCAACTCCATCACAGTTGTCTATTGACTTATGGGATAGTATAGCAATAGCAACACAAAAAAGTTAATAGGCCCAAAATATAAATTAAAATTACCTGTTTTCTGGCAACACTGCGGGGCGGTTTCACTACGGAGTCCACGTAAGCCATCTTTGTTTGCTTGATGGGAGCCTTCTTGGCTTCTTGGGTTAGCTTGATGTTGGCTGTCAGCGATTTCAGCTTACACTCTTGTTCCTCTTGACACCTCTGTAAATATCAACATACTGTCAAACATACTGTCACCGAGTGGTGACAAAAACATACTATCTAGTCCAGTGGTTCCCAAACTGTGCGCCGCGGCGCCCTGGTGCGCCGCAGAAAGTATTGAGGGGCGACGCCATGAATCGATTTTTTATCATTATCCGAAACCATTTTCATTTTTACACTCTCAACCTAAATACTACCATTATCTGAGCCTATTTATACTGTATCTTTTTCAAACACACATGGTAGGGCGCCGTAACAAAATTCTAAACGTGTAGGTGCGCCGCGGGCTGAAAAAGATTGGGAACCCCTGATCTAATCCATCAGATAGTTTACCAAAAACTATTAAACGCGTTTTTTTTTCTTTGATAAAAAAAAAAAACGGTAATACAGCGCATAAAAGATTCGCGTGACGTCACCATAATATTATATTATGGTGACCATATGGTACAATTTTTACCTTGTTTAGGCGACAGGCTAGCAACTTACATACAACATACAATCACGCCCGTGTTTCCAAATGGGGTAGGCAGAGCATACGAAACGTGACATAGACAAAACCATGATTATGAATTGATGACTATATCACGCTTTGCAGCCACTTCTAGCATGGTTTTAGGTATGCAAAGATAGAAGAGGTAGAATAGTGACAGGTTGCTAGCCTGTCGCCTAAACCATACCTAAACCTATTTCCTTAGTCGCCTCTTACGACATCCACGGAAGAAATGGAGGTGTTATTCTATCCCGACACCACACGGCAGCCACTAGCAACTTGTCACTATTATACCTGCTCGAAACCTAAAAAATACGCTAGAAGTGGCCACGAAACGTGAAATCCATGGTTTTGTCCAAGCAGCGTTTTGTGTGCCTACCCCACTTTGGAATACATGCGTGATGTACTGGTCAGTTAACTAAAGCTGGCACGTAAAACAGACGTACGCATTGGGATTGTGTAGTATCTGTGAATTAGCACGCGACGTGACTTTGCACAGCATACGTATCATGAAAAGTCTGCCCGATTTGATCAAAATTATTAATTTTAAACATACTGTTTAGCGAAATTGCACAAGTGTAGGTACTGTGAACGTGCCAGCTTTAGTTAACTGACCTATATGAAAGTTAAAATTGAATGGAAGCCACAACATACCATATACATCTCCTTCCAAGCCTCCATTTCTTGTCTCTTCTTGGTCCTAAAGTGCTTCTCGCAGAACGCCTTCCACAGATGGTCGGTGTCCTCGGTGAGGTACGGGTTGTGGTACTCCAGCACGAAGAGCTGCTGCGGAGAGGCTTTGTCCACGATCGGCTTGAGGATCTCATACGGCACCCCACCGGTGAATTCGAGATCTGAAAACATAGTATACAATGTTACATTTTTTTAATTATTAAAGCGATATTGTAAACCCTAGTAAGCTGTCACTTTATAGTAGAGATGCCACGAATAATCGGATACTATTTGGTATTCGGCCTACTCGGCCACTTTTCTTGATATTCGGTATTCGGCCGAATAATACGTACTGTTCGGCCGAATACCGAATACCAAATCATAGACAAAAAGGCACCATTTACAGAACTAAAGTTATCATAGATTATTATTTAAGAGAATGTATTATTCTTTGACAGATTTAATTTTTTTTATTCAAAAATGTTTGCCTCAATAAGAGGAATTAACAGCTTTTTTTAAACCGAAAACATTACATACATCACGTCAAGTATAAACCTAGAAATTGTTGTTAAAAGTGGATACAGAACGTAAAATGGTCGTAGTTCTGTCTATGTAACATTTCTTCTGCTCTGCCTACCTCATTTGGGAATAAAGGCGTGATGTACAATGGTAGACTGAACCACAACTCGCCGAATAAGGCAGCATATACACTGCACGAGACCAGTAAGAAGAGAGTAGTTGTCTGTGTGCGGTTGTTGTTGAAATATCGTTCGAAAATAGGTTTTACTCGAAAAAGTTAAATCATTACCGGTTTACCTAAGCACAGTATATAGAAGCCCGAATTCTGATGTAAAGACATTTTTTACTCAACTGGAATCATTCTTAAATAATCATAGGAAGTTTAATTCTGTTATCTGTGGAGACTTTAACATAGATTTGAGTGAGGAGTCAAAGGTGGTAACGGATTTTTTACAAATTTTTCTTGAACATAACTTGAAACCAACAATACCCTCCTGACACCTCGCGTCCTTTAAAAAGTGCTAAATAAACCATAGCGTTACGGCCGAGCATTTCTCGGCATCTTAGCTCTAACACGGACGACCGGCCTTTAGGTAGCATCAATTCTCGAGTGTTTGTATTTCCGCGCTAAAACAGTTTTAGACCAGCGAGTGCTTCGAACCAATGAAATTTGAGCAATGGCGATAGTTGGTCTTTGATTATTGGCAGAAATATTTGAACTAGAATCCACCATTTTTGTGACACGTGCTCAGAAGTTCACGATAATGGCGGCAGATGGCCGGCGCGGCCACTAAAACTTAATATGTATGGTTAAATTAACTTGTTTTGATGTAGATATTTATAGGCTTTCTTTTACAAATATACCTGCTTTCGAAATCATGTCATTTTACCAAGAAAAAAATAACTATTGAGTAGATTGCCTTCGTAAATACATTAAACCTATAGAAAGGCACTTAGGTCGTTAGACTAGTTTAAAGTATAAGGATTAATCTTATAAAAATCAGTTTCAACCTCTGAACTACAGATAGTGAACGTTTCTTTTATATTCCTTTAATTATTGTATTTATTTAATATTAATTTTGCCCATGTAGTAATTGGGTTTAGGTACTCGTGTGGTGTCGGGCTTAGAATAGCACCCTTCCATTTCTTCCATAAATGTCGCGGGGGGCGACTTCGAAAATAGGTATGCTTTGGGCAAAGAGCTGGCAACCTGTCACCACCTCATTCACCAATGTTTCAACCTAAAATTATGCTAAAAGTGGCTACAAAGCGTGGAATAGTCATGATTTTGGTTATATTTTTTTTTGTATGCTTTGCCTATTTCCTTTGAAAGTACAGGCGTATTTTTGTTCAGCGTTAAAACGCATTTTTGTTACATTACTTTGTAATTACATAATTATTTGGATTTTTTTTTTGATTTACTTTATTAATATATTTATGTCTTATGGCCGGGTGTCCTTTACAAAGGACAAAAAATATCTAAACGTGAATATGCGATTTCACTTCGTCAAATAATAGCAAAACACATTTGTTTTAGTGAAATTCCCGAAAACCGCTGGTTTATGTTTAATTTAAGATGGAAGTTCTCGTCCGTAACGGCCAAAACAGTTTAATGCTTTGTAAAGCACATTCGTCCGTGGTTGCAAGTGATTGAAGTTAATGCTCGGGTGTCAGGAGGATACACAAGCATACGAGAGTTACGGAAAACTCTAAGTCAATTGTAGATAATATATTTTCTTCTCTGAAATCTGAAGTAAATGCGACTGTTATCCCCTGTACTTTCTCAGACCATGATGCTCAAATTGTTGAATTTCCAAATGAATTTTTGAGGGAAACTGGTAGCCTCAAATATCAAATTAAAAGAAAGTATAACGACGCGGCCTTGAAACGTTTTGGATGTGACTTGGAGGAAGTTTGCTGGGACAGTGTATATCGTGCTAAAAACTGCGAACATAAACTAAAAATATTTTACGACATAATTTACGCCTTGCTTGATAAACACTTCCCTAAGAAAAAGATTTTGATAAAAAATCAAAACATAAAAAGCTGGATCACGCGCGGCATAAAAATATCGTGTAAAAAAAAGCGTTCATTGTTGGTACGTAAGCGAAAAAATCAGAAGAATATATACCTGAAAGAATACTACAATAGGTACACTTCTACTCTAAAAAAGACACTAACAGTGGCAAAACAACTTCACATTGAACGTGAACTAAAATTAGCTAAATGTAAAAGTAAAGCTATATGGAAAATAGTCCGTGAAAACACTGGCAATGGTAGACAAACAGGCACATCATCCATTAAATTAATAGAAAACGGTGAAACCATTGGAAATTTAAAAAGTGTTTGCAACATACTACATGATTTTTTTGTTAATACCGGTAATAATATATCAAGTTCTAGTATTACACCGGGTGAGCACAAGAAACTATTACTTAATAATCCAATTGACAACACAAAATCAATGTTTTTTAAGCCAATCGATGAAGCAGAGATAATTAAAATAGTTAAACAACTAAAGAACACAAACTGTGATAAAATCAAACATTGAGATTTTGTGTACTCCCTTGTGTAACATTTTAAATTCATGTATTGAATGTGAAATGTATCCTAAACAATTTAAAAGAGCAAAAGTAATTCCTGTACATAAAAAAAATAGCAAAACTGATAAAAATAACTACCGTCCCATCTCTCTTCTGTCAGTTGTATCTAAAATTTTCGAAAAGGCAGTAGCTTCGCGGATAGTAGACCACTTTAACAAAAATAATTATTTTTGTGGTCAGCAGTACGGATTTAGAAAACATAGTAGTGCAATATCAGCTGTCACTGACTTAGTAAGGGAAGTAATGAGAAGTCTCAATCAAAGTCACAAGTGTGCTGGAATATTTTGTGACCTCAGCAAAGCATTTGACAGTGTTAATCATTCGATGCTTCTCGATAAATTACAATACTATGGTATTAGGGGCCCTGTTCTGAATCTACTAACGTCATACCTATCAAATAGAACACAGTTTACGCAAAAAACAAGTATGAGCGATTCGGGGTGCATCGAGATCGTCGACTCGGAGGATAAATTAATCAATTGCGGCATTCCACAGGGTTCAGTTTTAGGACCACTGCTTTTTAATATTTTTATCAATGATCTACCGAGGAATGTATCTCATGCCACGACGTATCTCTATGCTGACGATACTAGTGTTCTTATTCAAAATAAAAACATAGCAGCATTTGACTCTCAAGTAAATCAAACATGGGCGGAACTTACACACTGGTTTCAAGAGAATGGACTTAGAATGAATATGGATAAAACTAATTATATAACATTTTGCAGACATACCACATAAGATATCTCTCCCTATTACTAAAGTTAACAATACTAAATTTCTGGGCATTGAGATAGATAGTCAATTACGCTGGGCAAATCACATTCAAGCAACAAGAAAAAGATTGGCCAGTGCTTGCTATGCACTAAGAAATCTGTCCAAAATGTTGGACTCAACGTCCCTCAAAATTGTATACTGTGCACATTTTGAGAGTATCTTGAGATATGGTCTAGAGGTCTGGGGGAATAGTGTACACTTAGAGCCAGTACTAATCTTACAAAAAAAAGCAGTAAGATGCGTCGCCCGAGCCAAACCTCTTGATCACTGCCGGCCACTGTTCATAAAACATGAGATACTGACGGTGGTCTCACTTTACATTTATGTAGTAAGCATATATATTTACAAAAATAAATCAAAATACTCATGTAAAGGCAAAGATAAGTCACATGCTTTAAGAAATAATTCGGATATTGTTTTGCCTGCTTGTATTAATTATGTACAGTTCCGAAGGAGTATTGAGTATGGTGGAATAAAAATTTTTAATTCTCTAAATAAGGACATAAAACAATGTAATAATTTTAATGAATTTGCAAGGACTTTGAAGTCGTATTTACTGACAAGACCGTTCTATACCTTAAGAGAATATTTTGATAAAATATATGACTAAATGAGAGGCGATCCATTTGAAGCTATATTATTATGGTAATTTTTAATTTATTATAATTCTTTTTTATTATAAAATGTAAAATTTAATGACAAGTATTATTTTTATGTAATTTTGCATGCCAGACTGGCGGAACATGCATTCATGACATCTTTGTATCGCTGACATGACTATGTATTGTATATTAAAGCTTGAACACGCCAAAACGTGGGCACACATAAGTACTTTTTTTTTTTCATTAACACAGTATAGGAACTATTTAGTGCTGTAAATATAAAGTCCTTTATATGATAAACAAAAAATACCTTGAGAGCGTATCACTTCATTCAGTCGTTTTCACGATGGCGAGGTCTGAATATCAGCAGCGTGAAATTATTTTGCTCAACCATACGCAAAAACCCAATTTAAGTTATAGAGCACTAGCAAAATTATTAAAATACCCACAATCCACCGTCTGTTCGGTTTTAAAAAAGTTCCGAGAACGCTTGACCTTCGATTGGGGGTCCTGTAGTGGAGGAAAGCAAGGAGTAAAGGACAAAAAAAAAGAAGCCCGTGTCTTGCTGCTTTTTACATAGAATCCCAAGCTATAATCACGCGATGTCGCAAAAAAGGTACAAATGTCGCAGTCCTATGTGCAAAAAGTCAAGTCAAGAGCAGATTTAAAGTCGTACAAGGGTCAAGCTGCACCAAATCGTGATGCTAAGCAGAATTTATCTGCAAAACGAAGAGCACGAAAACTTTACAATGATTTGATGACAAAATTTGAATGCGTTGTATTGGATTATGAAACGTATATAAAAGCAGACTTTAAACAGATACCGGGCCAAGAATTTTATACTTCTAAGAGCCGTAGAGATACCCCAGAAGATTGTAAGGTAAAAAAGAGATCGAAGTTTCCAAAAAAAATCCTGGTATGGCAAGCTATTTGTAGCTGTGGCAAACGAAGTCGTTCATTTATCACAACAGGCACAGTAAACGGTGAAGTCTACAAAAAAGAATGTTTGCAAAAGCGTCTTTTACCTTTTTTACGCAACCACAGTTCACAACCATTGTTTTGGCCTGATCTTGCGAGCTGTCACTACTCTAAAGCGGTGATGGAATGGTATGACCAGAATGCTGTTGCTGTGGTACCCAAAAAGTGCAATCCTCCGAATTGTCTTGAACTGAGGCCGATCGAAGAATATTGGTCCATAATGAAAGGGATTTTGAAAAAGAAACGTGGACACCCTAAATCGGCAGCAGAGTTGCAAAAAATGTGGACTTGGGCTTGCAAAAAATATCCCGACAGTGCGGTGCAGACCCTAATGAGCCGGATCCGACGTAAAGTACGCTCTATGGCGTAATCAAAGGACAATTAAAAAAATATATATGTAAAAATGTACAATAATGTAGTAAGTAGGCAATTACAATAATAAAAAACTTGAATTATGGTTTACATATTTTTTATTTAATATTTTATGTGCCCACGTTTTGGCGTGTTCAAGCTTACCCGTGTATGTTTTTGTGAAATAAATGATTATGATTATTATGATAGGGTTACAAGGACATGGTACAGTAATTCAAATCACTTACCATCTATATGCTCCTGTAAGACATGGACGCAGAGTTCGTAAAGTGAAGGGATTTTTCCTATGACCTTATTACCGGAATATACTTTCGTTCTGAAAAGAGGAAAAAACAATAATGTTACATGTGTAATCATTGATTACGAATAAACAATGTCAAATTCATAAAATATCAACAATGTTTGGACCCATAAAGAAAAAATGTGATTATCGTAATCAACCAATTTCAATGTTTATTAGATTTTTTCTTGAATAAGTTTCCAACAAAAATCGATATTAAATTTAATTTATCGTTAACTGTCTATAGTGTCCGACCGAAGCTTCGGCTTCGGCTTCGGCTTCGGCCACCTTCGGCCAGAAAAACCACCTTCGGCTTCGGCCAAAATTTGGCCGAAGCTTTGGCCGAAGCCGAAGGTTTGCAAATTGTGATTTGAAAGTGAACGAACGATGCCAGAGCGAGACGGATAGTGCGCAGCGCTTAGCAGGGCAGCGTTTCGCCGGCCCGATCGCATTGCTCGCAGTTAATTATATAATTTATGTAGAGGATTGTATGTTGCACATTGAAAGACCGCATTGATAGTATGTTTTGTATATTTTCGAATAACTTACATTAAACGATGTGTGCTGTGTGCAGCCATGATAGGAAGGGAAGAGGAAGTGAGAGAAGATTATAACATATGAGTACGATCGGAAATGTGAAATTGATTCGTTTAGGAATTGAAAGAGGTTTTAGTTATACTAAACATTCTCGCGCCCTTTCTTCGATACATTATTTTAAATAAATTAAATTATTGATAGCAGTGACAACACATAACATAACAACATAGTCACACTTGATTTAGAAGCAAAAAATGCACATAATTTACTGTAGTTTTTTTTACTATTACCAAATTCTCGTATTTCTTAGGGTTAACATGGGGTCAACACACCTTCGGCTTCGGCTTCGGCTTCGGCCGAAGGTTTTGATGAAAACCGATTAATCGGCTTCGGCTTCGGCCAAAATTGTACCTTCGGTCGGACACTAACTGTCTATAATGGAGGCACAGTACTATAAAGAGGCAACACCGGCAATGTCATTTCAGTATCTGATATTACAAGATAGACCATATTTCTACAGCAGCATCACTCAGAACCTAAACTTTAATTAATGTGCTGTCAATAATAGATATGTAACAATATTGTACCCATATTTTTTCTTTTATTTGACAGACAAAAAATGACGATAATACAGAGCCTAAAAGATTCGCGTGACGTCACGTTTCAGTAAAAATTATACTGATATTTACTCAAACGTGACGTCACGAGCCCCCACTCAAGAAGTTTGATGATCTGTACTTGTCGATGTTTATTTATGTGATAAACTAAAACATACGTGTCTCATTTTTTCCATAATCTAACTTACGGACTAATTAGAATGATTTATTTTTAACCCTGTCATCATCCCTATTGTAATTAGGTATAAAAAACATTACACAGTAACACAATTAAAATAATAAACGGGCCAAGTGCGAGTCGGACTCGCGCATGTAGGGTGCCAAAAAACTGCAAAAAAATCAGAATTTTTGTATGGGAGCCCCCCATACTAATTTTATTTTTATTCAATTATTTATTTTTTAAGTAGATATTTAATTAAATATTCTGTGAGAATTTCAAGTATTTACCTGTTACAGTTATTTAAAGAGATCCAAAATAGCAAAAAAAATAACGTTTTTTGTATGGGAGCCCCCCTTAAATACTAATTTTATTTTATTTTAATTATTTTCTTTTAAAGTAAATATTTAATTAAATATTCTGTGAGCATTTCAAGTATTTACCTGTCACAGTTATTTAAATAGATCTAAAATAGCAAAAAAAAACACGTTTTCTGTATGGGAGCCCCCCTTAATTATTATAATTATTTTAATTTTAGTATTTGTTGTTATAGCGGCAACAGAAATACGTCATCTGTGAAAATTTCAACTCTCTAGCTCTTACGGTTCGTGAGATACAGCCTGGTGACAGACAGACGGACGGACAGACGGACGGACGGACAGACAGCGAAGTCTCAGTAATAGGGTCCCGTTTTTACCCTTTGGGTACGGAACCCTAAAAACATTAGTTAAGCAGTTTTAACTTTCCTTTATCATCAGACCGATTGTAGGATGTAAGTATGATAAGGATGTTTGTGGTCTATGGCACATTAGGCAACCACAATGGACAGTCAAATAACAAACTACTTGAGTCACCCGATTCTCAAATTTTCCAACAATAACAGAAACAAAAAGTCGAATTTGCCATGTGTTTCAGCCTGCCCTATAGGACATAGGACTAGTTCGAACTAGGCTAGTATTTTAGTAGAGTTGTGAGTAATTTAGCAACTAAACGTGTCTGAACAACGAAAATTTAGTCGAGTTTCATTGTTCAAACATATTTAGTTACTAAATTACTCGCTACTCGACTAAAATACTAGCCGAGGCCGAACCAGTTTATAGTAATGTATAGAGATCGGCGATCCCGATCGGAAGCATTTTATGTCAAATTGTTGACGAAATTATTACATGGACATGACTATTTATGTTCTCGTTAGTAAAAAATTACCTTCTTAAAATGTTTGTTTTACCATTTCTATTACCTATAAATATGATTATGAAGCATAGGCCACTTATAATTATCTATCGAACGAATGAGTTTACGTCATCCTATGTCTTGTAAGATAAACTTTGTTGTGCTAGACACTGACCCAATAGATGGCACTTGCAACCTTATGTCATAGTAAGAAAGGTGACAGATGGGTGTCATCTACTGGGCGTTGAGGCGTCGAGCATTGGTACATTTACCTTACTTGTCTCATTCACATTCCTGTAATTATTTTGTACATTAAAGTCTATTGAAATTGATCTAGTTACTTTTTAATAAAAGTGGTTTTATTTTAAACAACACTGACTTATCCATATTAGTCATGGTGTTAAACGTCAAAGTGACATAAAATGCTTCCGATCGCCGATCACTAGTAATGTACTATTGCACTGTTAACAAACCTTTGGTTTTTGGACGATATAGACTGTGCCATGGCCTCATCGTCAGTGAAGTGCGGCATGAGCCGAGGCGGCGGGCGGGGCCGGTAGTTCGGCGAGATCTCTGGCAGGGCCGAGATCTCCAGCGCAGGGAGAGGCGCCAGCTTCGCCGTGGGGGCCAATAATGCCGCCGGACTCAACTGTAACAACACATACAACATAAACATCTTACTCCCTGCAGGGTATACAGGGTGTCCCAGAAATCAACGTCAAGCCGAAAACGGGCGATGGGCCAAGTCATGATAGTTATCAGAAAAATATAAAAAAAAATACTTGTCATGCACCCTTCGAATTATGAGTGTTTAAACTCCAGGTCCAAGAATGAAAACACTGCTACTACAC